>JASDQU010738116.1:66571-79025 GCA_032191745.1 Picea mariana
TTATGTGAGTTAAGGAAAGAGTATAACTAAAATATTTCTTTTGGAAAGTGTGAAGGTAATATTAAATTATTTTTCATTAATTACCAAGGAAAAAAAAAAAGATTAAGTGAATATAAAATTACTTTTGGTAAAGCATAAGAAAATATTCAAAGTTTTTTAACTCTATATATATACAAAAAGAAGAATTATCAAGGATTATTTTCTTAAAAGAGTATAAAGGAATATTAGAGGAATATATCTATTAAGTCAAGAAGTTTAAGTCTTATTATTATTAAAGGGATATTATAATAATTATAACATCAATTAAAAAATAATAATTTAAGGAAAGAATATTTTCTGGTAAAAATCATCGAGCTAGATGCATCAGATTATTAACATTTAGAGGAAATATTCAAGAAAAAGAAGTTAGTGTCCACATTTTCCCAGATAAGAATAAAAATCACATAAGTGTGGATTTGAAAAATCAACTAATAATTCCAAGGACAAGTGTAATCGAAACAAAATACTTTCTTGGCAACAAATATGACGTCAAGGACTTACCATTGACACTCGAAGATTATAAACTCGTATCGAATTTCGAGGTTACGACTATATATGAAAAATAGGTTGATATAATCCTCAGCTCAACTTGGTTAGAGACGTTGGGTAGCTTAATATTAAACCTTGAGAAAAAGTTTTTAATGTTTTCCTAGAAGAAGAAAAAAATAAAATTACATGACGTCTTAGTGAAGTCGGATTCAATATCTACGTCAAAATATCTTGATCAGATCTCCAAAATACTACTTTCAGATAAACAACAGTCAATACTTGAGATCCAAAAGGAGTGTGATAAAATAGTCATAGACAAAGATGCAGAAATTTGTCGCCTAAGAATCCATAATCAAAGTTTACTCACCTGGATTAAGAAGATAAAGAGTGATAAGAAGACGGTGGAGGACAAGTTAGAAAAACTTATTAATAAGGAATCATTGGTAGATAAAGAGACAATGAGTGAACCTATGGAACTGCAGAAGTCTTCAAATGGAAAAAAAATGATGGTGGATAAAACAATTAATACATACCCAGTCAACGTTACAGCTCAAAACGATTTAGTTGATGTAAAGAGGTCTTCACATGTTGAAGTAGAAACAAGACAGGGCTATGAAGAAGACTCAATTCCAAGTGTTAATCAAGAAGAAGCTACAAGTACATGAAGTAAATATCAGGTTGCAAGGATGCCTTACAGACATCCTAATCACAAAAATCGATACTTCAACCAGTCAATGTATCCATAGAAACAAAAGACAAATATGTAAAAAAATATTACCTCCATTACAAATGATGCTTAAGGTAGAAGTTATCATGGGATTCAAAATACATCAAATTGTCTACAAGAACCCCATAAAATCCCCATTGTGCAGAAGATCGATTTAAGGTGGGCAGACTCCCTTACAATTAGATGGTTCTACGCAGTGCTTAGAAGATCCTATCGTTTCAAGTCCTCAACGATCACTAATTCAGGAATAAATAATAAGGAGACGATATTACAAGCCAGAGCAAGAGATAAGTCTTCCATAAGTATGCTTTGAGTAAAAAAACATTTTTAAGGGGACAGCAATGTTATGAACATACAAATAATTAATGAAGAGACACCTTCCCAATGAAAGGTCATGTTTCTTCATGGAAGGGAACCCCTGCACGGGTATGTAAGGCCCTCATTTTTATTGTATCTCATCATCTCATTCATATACATTATTATTTAATATATTATCCTTTATGGATTATAGCTTGTTTTCCTACCTACATTAGGTATTTACCCGGTGAGTCGGCTAGGTTCACCACAAGAAATTTATTATGAATTAAATGCTCACGTGCTCAAGGAAATATGAAATGGATTGAATGGAAACTTGGCAACTGATAGGGTGGCTATATAGACTCCATAATATGCCAACCTTCTTGTTGAAAGAAGAGAAAATGATAATCATAAAACATTTGGTATTGGGCACTCATAATACTAATGATCCTTATTGTGTTAGCTTGGGCTAACAAACTTAACTAAATAGATCCATGTGCTAGATGGATGTTTGATGATGGATTTGTGCTTTATATCCAAAGCTAGTAATTATATAGGCTAGTAAATTTGATTTTGTTGATGAATCATGATAGTTAATTACCCTGCATGTGATATATGTTGAAAGTATTATCATTTTCATGATGTTATGTTATGTCTGGTTCCAACTATTGTGTTTATGTAATGGTATATCGTTATATCTTGATAAAGATATGTGGAGGTTATATTCTCATGATAATATCTCATGATGTGATGGCATCATGTAATTCCAAGGAAATCCTTATGCTAAGATGTTTCACGATGACATGTAAGATCATGTGGTGATGATGCAGGAGCATCACCATCAGTAGTTAAAGAGGCCAGGTGGAGGACAACTCAGCACCAGCATGTAGATTTTAAATTGTTTTTGAATTCCAAGGAGGGTGTGTCAGTATGTTTTGAAAGCATTGTAATTTAAATCTTTTAAATGTTTTAAGGCAAGAGCCATCACATAAGGCCGTCGAAGATTGTAATAGTTTTAATTATCAGATAAGGTTGTACAGATACTGAGTATCGACTGATATCTGAATCTAATTTCCATTCAATGTAATAGTCCTTAGTAGATGAATGTATTAAATGTGATAGGATGGCACTAAGGTAGTCTAGAGGGAAGGCTCGAGAAGCCTATCCCTGTATAAATATATGTATTGTATGCCCAAATGAAGTTGTTGAATGTTATTGTTATTGTTGCATATTAGTATCTGAGAGAGTTGTTGAAGCGTATGAAGATTTGCAGAGAGTTGTATGAGTCCATGTACATATTTTACTAAATGAATACAAGAAGACAGGTTTGACTCCAAATGTATGGTGTTGTGTTCATCTGAATTATTTAAGTACATGTGATGTTTCTTTATGATTTTTGTGTTTTATATGTTTATGTGTCTTTTATGCATGGATATGTCTTTCACGGTTAAGTGTAGAAATCTTTGATGTTCCTATAAGTTTTAATTGTTTCTCTTCTGAGATTCCTGGTGCAAGGAGTTCATAGTGCCTGCAAGGAGTGCGTAGGCCAAGTTGAGATAGACTCAGAAGCTCAAGAGAGATAAATTGAATTTGTAGTTGAAGTGAAAGGAGTGCACAGTTGCTCAGTGGAGAGCGGAGTTCTGAGAAGACGCATGCAAGGAGTGCATCGGGAAAACACTTTGTTTAAGTGTTGAAGAAGTGTCAAAAGAGATGAAAGCAAGGAGTGCGTAAAGGAGATTTTCTCAAGAAATCTCTAATTTATGAAACTCGTTGGAAGTTTCAGGGACACAAGGAGTGCACCCGAGGCCTGTAAATCTCGAAGGAACAAAGCTCAGAAGAGATAGCGAGTACAATATTTCTGTAAGAGGGACTTAGAAAATTTCTAAGTTAAAAGCTTTAAAGTGTCAGAGGAGCACACATGAGGGTGCCAGAGATTTTATTTATCTCATGTGGTCAAGCTCGGGAGATATAGCGGGTATCAGTATCTAGTGGACGAGATCCATTTAGGGGGAGTCCAAGAGATTTCACCACTGTTTGATCTGGTGGAGTAGCACAGGATTTATCCCTATGAATTCGGCACGACTTCAAGTTCGGGAGAAGTTGCAAATCAATCCCAAGGGAGACGTTGCAGAAGGATAAAAAACGAACGGATGAGATCCATTTGGGGTTTCGCCATAGGTCTGGAAAATGTCAGATATAGAAGATTTGTGCGATGGATAACCCTCTGAGTTCTTTGGCACTTCATTGTTTGAGAGAGATAAGGGTTTGCGTTGTATGAATCTCCGGATTCCTGGGGCCTGGAGAATATCCAAGTCATCCATATGTCGAGACATAGGGACCGTCGATCAGGATCCTTCGCAAGTTCGCAAGCCTGGCACTCCAGAGGTTTTATAGTGTGGGGCATTCGAAACTCTCGAAGCCCAAATTCCCGAAGTAAATCACAGTCGTTGGCTGATAGGAGGTTACGGACTGTCGGTCTCTGTGTGCATTAATTCACCGGTTTAGCACTCCGGCAGAACAGCAGAGTGGAGGCTTCAGAACTCTCGAGGCCCGAAATAGTGGAGTTCACATCAACTGTCAATCTGATAAGGAACGAGAGTTGTCTAATCTCCTTCATAGTTCGGCTCTCCAAGGGAGTTGTGTGTTGGAGCAAGTAGACTCGTCAAATCCTGGGTCTCTGAAGTGCTCGCCACTGTTTATTTACGCAACATTGTGACCCGTCGATCTATGCAAAAGGTTTGGCACTCCACCACTCTGGTGTTCGGGAGGTTTGGGGTTCTAATTTGTGGGAACTACCGAAGTGTGACGGCCCCGAAGTCCAGAAATTTTTGGGGACTGGAAGTTTAGCCTGCGGTTTCAAGCCTAGGGTCACGCGAACTTCACTCTCGACTTGTCGAAGCCTCTAAAAGGTAATTTAAGCCCGATAATAGGGGGGAAAGGCTTGTGGAAGTTAAGTTGAAGGTTTTGTGGGAACCCACGAGCTGATCTAGCTCCCAAATTGGATGATCCTTAGACCGGGAGGTCGCGCATGCTCCAGGAGAGGGAGGGGGTCTGCATCAGGTGATAACAATGATGTTGTATTCTCATGATGACATGTGAGATTTTGCATGTGGATTTCTCTTGAGATGTTGATATAATGACTAATGCAATGATTTCATGTTGTGAGGTGGTAATTGTCAGGTTATCCACCAGTGGGTCGAGAGGGCCATGATTGTGGGAAAAGAAGGTTGGTTTATTTGATGATCTCGTGGGATCCCATAACCATGAAGGAAAATAGTACAAGTAACATGTTTTGTTATGGGTTGGAGACAACTAAATCTACTACTTATGCTAGTAATTATTTTGCCTTGTATTGGAGTCGTGATGTCGAAGTCCCGAATAATGGTTGGAGTAGTGCTCGTCGGTGGTGTTGTGGGACTGAACTTCGATGCTTGGGGTTGTACCTAGTTGTTGTGGAGGGAATTTATGACAGACTTTCAATATTCCTGGTGTACATGAGTGTCGATCTGGATTCATGCTTGGGCAGATGAGGTCTCAATCCTTGGGGATTCGGATAGACTGGTAGGCTTAAATCTTGGTCTTGAAAGTTAGGAAGGATGGCTAGATAATACTCACTCTTCCCCGGTGTTGTGATGTAAAATTTTGTTGTCTATTGTAGTCACTTGGGTGGCTTTATACTAGTCCAGCAGAGGGTGTTGTGGAAGGCACGGGAGCTAACAGAGGGTGTTGTGGAGGATATGGTGAGAAAAGCAAAACCAATAAGAAACATAATTAAAACTAACTTCGAGACGAAGTTCCTTGAAGGAGGGGTGTATGTCTTGCCCCATATTATTATTATTAAATATAAATAATAATAATAATAATAATAATATCAATGATATAATAATTATCATAAATAGGTCATAATAAGTATTTATTATGGATATTTGGGTAATTAAAGAGAATGGTAAAATAAGTAACCATAATTAATGGAGAAACCCTAAAGTATAATAAATAATTAAATAATGGACCCTAGGGATAGGGTTTTTTACCACGGGTGGACTCTATATAAAGAGGGAAAACAATGAGAAAATGGTATCTCTCTTTGGTTGGTCTATAGAGAGAACAAGGCTTGAGATTGTTGTTTGAGTAGTAGATTGAGGGCTCGAGGGTGACCTGCTACTAAAAATTAAGTAGCAAGGTCTATGATTGGGTTGAGAGTCATCCCCCACTTTTTTTTGTGGTTTTCCAAGTTCGCCAGGTTAGGGATCAACATATGGCTAAGTTTATGAAGTCACCAGATTGCAAGTAAATTGCACTCTTCAACAAAGGTAAGTTCCTCACATCTCGGTGCTTTATTGAAGAATCAATTGTTATTTGGGTTAATTGTCAGTAATTCAGTAGTAGATTTGGTTATTACACATAGGTGATTTTTGCTTGTATTCTCTTTGGGGGGTGGGCGGGGAATTACATGCAAGCAAGGATGAGGATTGTGCAATGTGTAAAAGGTGTACTATAATAACAGTGATACTAAGTTGGTGGATATACAAACTTTAACTCAACAAGGTTGATGAAAAAAAGTATAGCTCTAGTTATGCGTTTCATCTTAGTTTGGGTCCAATTGTTTGGTTATGCTAGAAGCAAAAAAGAATTTCTCTATCCACCATTGACAAAAAGTATAAAGGAGAAATGAGAACAGCAATGAAAGTAGTGTAGATTCGTAATTTGATGGATGAGCTTAAACTTTTTGAAAAGAAGTTGTCTACATTGTATTGTGATAATCAAAGCACGATCTAAGTGGCTTATAAACTAGTTTCACATAGCAAAACCAAGCATATTGAGGTTCATTCATACTACCTAAGGAAATTCGTACAAGGTGTGATATCCCCCAAGTATTACAACAAAGATTATCAAGTCATTGATATCTCACAAAATTGGGAACATAGGCCAAGTTTGTCAAGCTCTGCTCCATGCTCGAGCTCTATGAAGTTTAATGTGATTCCAATGATAACTACACCTTTTCAATCCCTTCAAGTCATGTTTAAGGAGGGATAAAATATTTGTAACCCCAACTTATCAATATTACCACTTGAGTGAATAATTAATAATAGTTCACCTTTTATGAAAGGTCGCATCTAGATGACCAAATAGTATAAATCGTGGAGAATATTTGATATTTTGTATTATCATATTAGAGTTTTCTCCTCTTGAACCAAGTTGAGTATTCCCTACCTCTAGAGATATTGAGATCATCCATCAATGTATGATGTCTTGATTATATAGTGTAATATGTTTATGTATTCTTAGTGTATTCTTATATCCTTTGTTTATGTGGAATTMTTTAGTTGATAGTGAAACGTATTACTAAATTCTCATAAGCTTACTTATGAAAAGGAAAAAAAAACTCTTAATAAGAAAAATCGGGAGATCCTTCCAATATATGATTATTGGAAAGTATAGCTCCATAGAAACACAAGCAACTTCAATAGTAAACCAGTCGAAGCTTCTAAWATCAATCTATTAAGAGAGAGATTCTAGGGTAAAGTTTACCAATGAGTGTAACTATCCAAAGGTTGATGTTTTTATAGGAAACGTGGTGGGAGCCTTATTTACTCAACTTGTAATAGATATAATATAGCATTTGWTGTTATCTTGGTATCAAAATTCATAMAAGCCCTAAAGGAGAGCCATATGCAAGTAGGRAGAGGATTGTGCAATATGTAAAAGATGAATATCAGTGGAGAATCAAGTACTCCAACAATAGTGATACTAAGTTTGTGGGATATACGAACTACCACAGAGTAGGTAATGTTGATGAACAAAAGTATACCTCTCGTTATGTGTTCCATCTTTGTTTGGGTCTAAATTTTTGGTCATGCAAAAAACAATAGGCCATTTGTCTATCCACCACTAAGGTTGAGTATAGAAGAACAATTAATGTAGACATGGAAGTAGTTTGGGTTCATAATTTGATGGATGAGCTTAAACATCCTAGGTGGTTTATAATATAGTGTTAATAAAAGTACAATCCAAGTGGTCTATAATACAATGATACATATTGAGGTTCATGCACACTAACTCGAGAATTGGTACATGAAGCTGTGATATCCCTAGAGTATTGCAAGATAGATGATCAAGTCATTGATATCTTATGAAATTGTTGACATAGGCCAAGTTTGTCAAACTCCAGTCTTTGCTTGGGATTCAAGGACTTATCGTTGAGGGGGAATGTAGTGGAAATTCCACCTTCTCAATCCCTCCAAGTCATGTTGAAGGGAGGAGGGGGATAGAATATATGTTAACCCGACTTAGCTTGTATTCATGAGACCACCTAGGTGGATAATAAATTCCCTTGAATGAATAATTCAAAATTGGCAGGCTAGGTATGGGCGAAAATTGTAACTCCACACGTGATGCTTGTATTAACATAAACGTCTATAAATACAAATCTGAGTGATGGTTGTTATTCACCTTCCTTTTGAGTCTTCCTATCACCTATAACTCTTCATATTTACATAGGTAATGCAATCCCAAGGATTATGTGTCCAACATTCCCCCCCTTAATCCGAAGAGGTGTTTGTGAGTCCAAGCATCATTTTGAACTTTTCAATTTTTTCTCTTCCAAGTGCTTTGGTGAAAATGTCCACAATTTTCTCATTTGTGGAACAAAGTCTCAAGTGAATAGTCATGGTCTCTACATGATATCGAATCAGACGATTTTTTTTGTTGATGTGCTTAGTTCGATCATGGAATTTGGGATTCTTGTCCAACTTGATTGCAAAAGTATTGTCAACTAGAAGAGTGGAATTCACTTGTTTCTCTTGCAAATCTTCAAGTATTTTCCTAAGCCACACAATCTCTTTCATTGCTTCTTAAACTACCACATATTCTACCTCTGTTGTGGAATTTGTTGGAACTGACTGTTTGTGTGATCTCCAGGAGACAGTTGCTAATCCAAGACTCATGAAGGAGCCTGAAGTTGACACTTCATTTTCCTTATCCCCAACAAATTTTGAATCAAAATATTCGATCAGGTTGAATTCATCCATCTTACAGTACCTGAGTCCAAAATATTGAGTTCCCTTCAAATATTTTAGAACTCTTTTTGAAACAGACCAATGTCCTTCACAAGGCTTTTGCATTAACCTGGAAAGAATCCCAACAGCAAATGAAATGTTTGGTCTGGTGCTAGTAAGATAGATAAGACTTCCCACAAGATGTTTGTACTTGGTTTCATCCTCAAATTCGTTCCCTTCCTTTGATGTGAGCTTCAAATTATGTTCCATTGGAGTGGAAACATGATTACACTTGGTCATGTTGAACATGTTCAACAATTCCCTAACATACTTATTTTGGGAGATGAACATGTACTTTGGATTTTGATTTACTTCAATTACCAAATAGTAGTGAATATGTCCCAAATCTGTCATCTCAAATCCTTTCTTCAACTCTTTCTGTATGGATGCAATGTAGCTTTCATTGTTCCCTATTATCAACAGATCATCTACATATACTACAAGAGATACATTGGTTTTTCCAAATTTATTGACAAATAGAGTTGCATCATCAAGATTGTAGTGCTTGAAATTCAATTTCAGAGATGCTCAATTAGATTTCCATACCAACCTTGCGGTGTTTGTTTCAGGCCATATAAGGATTTGATGAGATTGCATACATTCTATTTTTGTCCCTTCACAACAAAGCCTTTTCTATGAGACATGAAAACATTATCTTTCAAGTCTCCATTCAAGAAAGAAGTATTCACATCCATTTGATGAATTTTTCATCCATTTTGTGCTACCATGGAAAATAGAACACGAATGGTATCCCATTTTTCTATGGGGAAAAAGTATCCTCATAATCAACACCTCCTTTCATCCTTTGCCACAAGCCTTGCTTTGTGCTTGTCAAGTGAGCCATCTTATTTTTACTTGTTCTTGAATACCCACTTGCAATCAATTGGTTTGGTTATGAATGGAGGATTCCACGTCCCATTCTTGATTAGAGCATCGCATTCCTTCTGCATGGCTTCTTTCCATTCATCACGAGAAGTGGCTTCTTCAAAGGAAGTTAGTTCAAAGTTAGGAGATAAATTCAAATCATAATCATATGAAACATCTGTGTCATTTACATCACCTGAATTTGAATTATCTACTTCACCTCCATCTTGTCTTGAGAAACTTTTGGTTCATGTCTTTCCAACCTAATCAGGATAAATATGTTCAAGTGTTTTTATGATTCATTTTGGTGGACCTTTCTGAGATGGTCTAGGTTGCTTAGTTGATTGAAATGGTGTTGAATTCTCATCAAGACTCGACGTTTTGATCCTCTCGATCACATCATATAAATGAACTTCAGGTTTTGATGAAGTAGTTGGAACTTCTTCATGAGGGGGAGATGGTGCTTCAAAATATTCCATAGATTGACCCAAGATAGGGATATCCCCTTCAATATGTGGAATCTCATCATCAAATTCATGATATGTCTTTACACAAATGAATTTGTCCAGATGATCAAGCTACCTCTCAAAATTTGTCATTCTTGGAGGATTCAAGAAAGATTACATCTCTAAAAAGGATGAATTTATTGTTTTTCTCATTATAAATATGATATCCCTTGTTGGTATTTGACTACCCCAAGGATGAATTTCTGACTCCTTGCATCAAGCTTGTTATGTTTCTCCATAGGCATCAAGGCATAGCAGGTGGAACCAAAGACCCTGAGATGCCTCACTGAAGGAATGAGACCATACCACATTTCATAAGGAATCTTGTCTTCAAGAGAATGATATGGACACTTGTTTTTCACATAAACTACACATAGAGCAACATCGGCGCAAAACATCAATTTTACATTCTTGAAAAACATCATGGAACGAACCATATTTAAGAGTGTCTTTTTTATTCATTCAACTACACCATTATGTTAAGGATTGTATGGAAATGTTGATGATTGATCCCATGTTGGCGAACATAGCTTTCAAATTCATTAGATGTATATTTTCTTCCATTATCATTGTGAAGGGAGCCAATATGAGATTAAGCTTCATTTTGAATCCATACATGAAATATTTTTTTTTTAAATAAAAGCTTGTGATTTTTCTTTCAGCAAATACACCCAACACATCCTGGAGTAATCATCAATAAAAGACATGATATATTTATTTCCATTTGCAGAAAGAACGAGCATAGGGCCAAAAAAATCAGAATGTATCAGTTCAATTTTTCTACATGCTCTGAAAGTAGAATCATTAAATGGTTGTTTGTTATGCTTTCCAAATATACAAGCATCACATTGCTTCAATTTCCTAGGAATAGTAGGCAAACCAGAAACACCGTTATTTTTTAATACACGAAGGTTGTCATACTTAATATGACCAAATCTAGCATGCCACAAAAGACTAGATGGCATTATACATTCACCATCATGAGAGAGGTATGCAAAAAAAATTGAATGAGCATATGTCCCTTTCATCTTTCAGTAGTCTTTTGTCTTCCATTCTGGTCATGAAAACCATGTTGTTAGAATCCTTTCGTATTTCAACTTTGCCACCGAAGATTGATTTATCTAAAAAATACACTATGCCATCTACATTGCCATTAAAGCCTTTAAAGAAGTCTCTTTGAAATTTCATGTGGAAGGTTGTACCTGTGTCAAGAATCCATGCATCTCCTTAAGAAGTATATGAAGTGTTAAACAAATCTTCAGTTACTCCTATATTGGAATGGGCAACAATGTAATGAGAAGATTCGAGTGTTTTAACTTTTGCTAGTTTTGAAGTTTTACCTTTGTCTTCTCTATGATTATGTGTCTCTTCTTTAATCTTCTCCCATGGTACTCTGCAGTCATTCGCTTCATGTGACCCACTCTTTCCTCAACAAGTACAATTAATATTGGATCTATCACCTTGGTTGTGTCTACTCCTGTGCCTTTGAAAGTCTTTATTCCATGTCCTATTTTGTTGCTTTCTCTTCTAGAAGAATTATGTGGTTGAGCCTTCCCTTTCTAAGAAAAGCACACAATCTCACCGATGGAAGGAGCTCACTTATTTCCAAAGGATTTCTCACATTCTGCAACTTTCTCCACCAACCTGTCAAATGAGATGGATTTCATTTGACCACTAGTTTGCAAAGATTCAAGATAGTGAGAATATGTAGGGTAGAGCACCTTAATGAAGGATGTGAGAGGGAGGTCTATATTCACTCCAATGGAATTAATCTCATGCATTATGGCTTTGATTTTAGAGGCTAAATCCATAGGGTCGCCATTTTTCAACTCTAGGTTGAAAAGCTTCACCATCAATTGTATCAGTCTCAGTTCTAAGTGAGTGTCATACAAGTCATTCAATCTCTCCAAACCACTATAGGAGTCATTAATGGAAGAAATATGACGGTTCACCTCTTCACTTATTGTCGCAAAGATCAAAGCATATGTTTTTTGGTCTTTGTCCTTCCATATGGCATGTTCTTTGTTTGATGTAGGAATGGTTAGTCTGCTACTCTTTCGCTTTTCTTCTTACTCGTCTTCTTCTTCACTGGCAAGTGCTACTTCACAAATGTCATTCCATGGATCGTTGAAGATCAGAGTACTTTTGATCTTTCTGTACCATTCTCAAAAATTCTCTTTGTTGGTTAGCACCACACTGAATATGGAGATGGGTGAATGCTTCTTCACACTCCAGTTGTACGAACCCTTCAAATAAATTAAGGCTTGGTTTGTGGAGTCATAAACAATGAAGAATATCCAAAAAAGCAACAAAATTATATCCAAGCTTATGGATGAGATACACGACTTTTCAATGTTGGAGTTCGATAGCCTTTGCTTGACCTCTGTCATATTTCTCCTCCTAGAGCTTATTCGTGTAGCTAAGATTTTGCTTGAGCCCGCTACCACTTATAAGGGCCTTCAACTTACCTTTATGAT
>JASDQU010738116.1:82138-101007 GCA_032191745.1 Picea mariana
GATCATATCATGAATTCACTGTTGATCGTCGAGGAGTTTTTCTGCCAGAATGGGCTGTTGGTCTACCTCAATCAAATCTGCCCTCTGCTCTCCTGTCGTGCGCCTCTTTAATTCAGCATGGCTCGCGCCCGGGGGTAGTTGAGCACTTTGAATATTGAACTTGCGTGTGCAGGTTTCCCTGGTGATTTGGAGGCTCGACGTGGCTTTCCTGGAGAGAACCGGTACAAGGGATCTTCCTTGGTCGATTTCAGCCAGGTCCTCCATACTCTGCAATAAATGGGTGATGTGAGGCTTCACCCACCCTCTTTCTCCTTTTCTGCTGAGCTGAAGCGGCTCTTTGGATCCCCGAGTGAAATGCCGATCTATTCCATAGGTCTCTCCTCCTTTCCTCATGATCAACTGAACTTCACTGAGGCCTTTTCCTCAACTCTGCATCGGGTTTCGGGGTTTCGTGTTTCCCGTTGTCAAGAGTTCTTGACCCTTTGAACTCCCGATCACCGATTCTTTGATGAGCGCGTGTGCGAGTTAGCCCTCCTGGCTATACTACGATCCATGTGACCACCTCCTATATGACCTGAGCTGAACCTATGTTGGGGCTTCGACGCTCTTGATGTCTCGATATACAAGTCCCCGGGACTCGTGATCTTTCGATTGCCGATGCACCTTCCATGCTAGCCCTTTGAATGGGCCCTGGTCCAAGTGATCATCACCATATGCCCTCGGCCATATTCTCCATCGGAGTTTCATGGTTTGTGATGTCAACGAACATGCGCCCTCTGGACTCGCGATTCCCTGAATCTTGATGGCTCATAGCTGTTGACAGGTCAACGGTCCGTCCCTCGTCGCGAAAACCTGCCACCTATCTTCCACTTGCGGTCTCACATGCTAGCCGACGGTTGCCGAGATATCGCCTCTCACGAGCTCGCAACTCTGAACGCAAATCTTTGCCGCTCCAACTCACGAACCTCCGAGCACGCGATATGCCGATGCCACTTGGCGTTGTCTCCCTACAAGGGCTGATTTTCTGACACCTGTCCCACACTATGGTCCTTAATTCTGTCGAGAAATCACATATCGAGATATCGCGATTCCCGTTGTCATGTGCACGGGACCTTCAGTTCCCCTATCCTCGACTCCGCGGGATCTCTTGACACGTGTCCCTGCTGACGGACGGTTCTGATTCAGTCGGGAAATCGCGGATCGTGATTCCTATATGCAAAAGTTTCTTGCCTTCAAAAACTCTGATTGTCCTCCTTTGCACGCTAGGGGTTAACCTCGGCACAACTTCTAGATATCCAACGACCGACGAGATTTCATCGATCTTCTCTGTAAGATTCTGACCGTCGATTTGCTTTGAGGATGGTTCTCAACTGCTGAAGACAAAACTTCGCCCACTCGCTTGACTTGCTGCTACAAAATGGGATTCTCTTGGGATATGCTCAGGCACTTCGCATGCAAACTGCAGGCCTGGGTACGCCTAATCCCGAGACAATAAAAATCGCTAACACACACATTAAAATAAATGATTAATTGTATGATCCAATCTAAGGGATTATGTCTAAAGTATTGGGTGGAAGCCATTAATTGTGCAAATTACATAGTAAATCACACTCCCACAAAGGCTCTAAACAATATATCACCGGAAGAAGAATGGAATAAAATTAGGCTATATGTATGTCACTTATGTGTATTTGGAAATGTAGCATGGGCTTACATTCCCAATGAGAAAAGGAAACCATTGCAACCTAAAAGTGAGAAGTGTATATTTGTTGGTTATTCTGAAGATTTCAATGGTTACAAACTTCTTCAGTCTCATTGTAATGAAATTATTATTATAATATGTGTTAAATTTGATGAAATTATCTTGGCCTGCGAGCCTAATTGAACGTGTGTGCCTTCTTCAGCCTACGATCCATCTTTAGTTTTTGTGCCTTCTTCTATTCTCATTCTGATTTTTTATTCTTCAGATGATGACAATGAGGATGAAAATACACCTCCTCCTACTTACCTTGCTCTATATGAGTCCATTGAACCTGAACTTTCACCATCACCATTGCTTCCTAGATGGGTCCATTCAACATGAGAAGCAACTAGTGATCTTTCATGTGATACTTCAGATCAACATCAGACATGTTCAAAGTTCCAATGATCCTCTTCTCTTTTGGTTCAAGTTTCAGAGACTCATGATCCAGAGACATTTGCAGAATCTTCATGTCATCCATATTGGGAGACAACAATGAATGAAGAGTATCAATATTTAATGGAGAACGATACTTGGGATATTGTACCTCTTCCAAAATGAAGAAAAATTGACAGGTGTAAATGGTTCTACATAACTAAGTATGCATCAGATGGAAGTGTTGAAATACAAAAGGATTGGTTAGTTGCCAAAGGATTTTCCCAAGTTGAAGGAATTGACTATAATGAAACCTTTTCCCCTATAGCCAAAATGAATTCCATCCACCTTGTTATATCTCTTGCAGCCTCACATGAATGGGAGGTCCATCGGATGGATGTCAAATCTAGCTTCTTGCATGGGGATTTTCAAGAAGAAATCTACATGGCACAACCTCTTGGCTATGTCCAAAATGATTCCATCCTTGGTTTTCGCCTTAATAAATCTCTTTATGGTCTTAAGAAATCTCCTCAAGCTTGGTATTCCAAAATGGACAACTTTCTTCTTGATACCAACTTTTCTAGATGTCATTCTGACCCTAATGTCTATACCAAGAAAGTAGGAAGCCATCTCATAATCCTTTCTCTTTATGTTGATGATCTTATTCTCATTGGTAGTGACCCAAAAATTTTAAACCATGTGAAAACCAACCTTAAGAAGAAGTTTGAAATGATAGCCTTAAGAGTTTTTCACTATTTCCTTGGCCTCCAAGTTTTGCAAGCCAAGGAAGGAATTTGTTTTTACTAGTCTAAGTATTCTTATGACCTTCTTCACCACTTTGACATGGAAGATTCAAAACCATCCGCTTCTCCCTTCCAATCCAGAGTAAAAATTGCTGCCACTTGTTCTTCTCTTGATGTTGATCCCACTTCATACCGTCAATTAGTTGGTAGCCTCTTATACTTGATTCATACCCATCTTGATTTTTCCTTTGTTGTTAGTCTTGTTGCCCGGTATATGCAAACACCCCATCAAATCCATTGGAAAGCAACTAAGAGGATACTTCGGTATGTTCAGGGTATAGTTCGGTTTAGGATATATTAAAGTTCAAGGGGGACTCCTTTATTTGTTGGTTTCATTGATTCAGATTGGGTTGTCGAACTTGATGATCAAAATTCTATTGTAGGTTATGTTTTTCAGCCTTAGTTCAGGACCTGTCACTTGGGTCTGTAAGAAACAACATGCTATTTCTCTTTTTTTAGTAGAAGTAGAGTATCGAGAAATGATTAATTCTAGTTAGGAATCCTTGTGGCTTCGATAGATCCTTTCAGAGTTTGGATTCCAACAAAAACATCCGACCAACCTCTAGTGCAACAATTAAAGTTCCATCAAGTTTTCCAAAGATCAATTTTAGCATCAACGCAACAAACACATCAATATACACATGCACTTCATTAGAAAGATCACTCATGATCGAGTTAATGAAGTGCTCTTCTTATAGAAGATCAAGTTGCATAAATTTTCACAAAGTCTCTTACATAAGCGAATTTGTCCAAACTTCAATATTTGTTAGGATTTTAGGAAGTTTTCATTAAGGGGGGATAGTATCTAATGCCTCCTTCCTTCTCCTATTGTGTATCCTTTGTAAATCCTTCAATCCTATCCCCAATTTTTTTTAGGGGGGATGTTAGGATATTTAGACACTTAGTAGTTAGTTAAAATCAACTTGGTCTAATGTGTTGTTAGGTGAAAGTTTGTTTCTTAGTGTGTTTCGTTAGTATGCCTTAGTATGAATTTGTAGTTAGGTAATACGAAAGTCATGATATGTTTCTGACATAGAGTGATCCGACGATTCATATTCTCCTTGATATTAACGGTTACATTGATCTATGGTTTAACATTTGATTGGTACATGATCTCTATTTAAAGAGAATGGAGGGTCATTTTCTGATGATCAATTGCGAGAAACTCTCTTGTAAATCTCTCTGTAATAATTTTCTTTTTCATTAATAAATTTCTCCAAGTGGACACTTGGTTGGGGCCATAGATGTTTCCCCGTAGGGGTTTTACCATGTCAAAACATCAGTGTGTTGATCTTTGATATGGTTTTGTGAGTGATTACTAAAGGTGTTCATCCTCTGTTGGAATATCTACGTTTTCGAACAATGGGAACCCCCTTCACTGCACACAATCCCTCATTCCTTCAAACTTCCCTCAAGGGTTCCAACACAAGTTGGATAGGAATCTCTTTTGCTGGGGACTCTAGGGATGTCAGTTGCAAGGAAAAACTCACATCAACAAGCTCACTCCTATAAGGTAATTTTTCTCACAAAATCTCACTCTACAGACCTAAAAGATTTCTTCTTCATGCATTGCAGCCCTAAAAAACCACCATGCATGCCCACTATGGATGCCTTCAACCTCCAACACTTTGTACCCCCTTGCTGTCCCTAAAATTGGTTGCAAAAACTATCTACCATACCCATTCAAATTTCCATATTCCCTATGCATGTTTACTCCCACATTCCCAAATGTTGAATATACTCAACCCCCATTCTCTCATAACTATGGGATATGAATTTTCAGACTAACCCTCTTACATTTGTTTAATTATTAGCTTGGGGAACACTCAAACATAAAATATAAGGTTTATACAGAATAATAAAATTACGAAAGGTGGGTTGGGATTAATACCCATGAATAATTCCCCCTGGAACCCCCTCTTACACCTTCCCCTCTTGTGTAAACTAATCCTCCATTACTTCATCCATGTCCATTAGTATCTGTTAGCACCAGAAGTCACCTATGGATTGCGATAGAGGTAAGCCTAATACCCATCAGTTTTAATGTCACAATGAATGAATAGGGGTGGTCGAATGGGCACAGACCCAAGAGAATATCACTTTAACTCTGAGTCCCGGACCAATCAAAACATAAGCAAGTGAGGTCTTGATCTAACTCCAGTCAAGAAGTTGAGTTTAAAATGAGCAGAGGGAAGACTTGGTGAGAAAATGTAAGAGTCTGCTATGGACATCTGGTCTTCCAACAGCCTAAGGAAGAAAAGCTTCAAGAACAAGATCCTCTTGGACCCAAAGTTTCAGACACTAAGATATACCTAAACGACATAGTTATAACAACACGATGATCAAACCTACATCACAATGATACTGTAACAACTCGACTTGATCCTCCAATTCTGAGCTACTTAGTGTAAGAGTTAAAAGATAACACATGAAACTGATTAAAATTGGTGAAAATATTGTAGTGATCAAGCCTACATCACAACAACATAACTACCCTCGACTGGATCCTCCAATTCCAAGTGTTTTAACACAGTTTTTTACAGAGATACAGAAAGAATCTGAATTTCATTAAACAAGAAGTCTCAAATACAGATGCATAACCAGAGAAACCAATGCTTCCTCAAAACTTTACAATACGGGAGCCTAGCTCAACCATCGACGACCCTTACAAAATATCAAAATTGAGTATAAGTACTCAGAACTGCTCATGACCCTCAGGGACACAATTGGACCACTGCATTCAAAGCTTTTCATTTCCTCCTTCTCCTATCAGACTGAACATATTTTCCTCTATCAGACATGAAATTATAACAGTATGGACTTTGCAGGAAAACCCATTTATAGAGGAGCTCTGGGCTATTAGCTAGCCGCCACGACCATTCTTTCTTGCTTTCCATTAATGGGGTGAAACGAGGCTTCAACCAACACCCCCTATTTCCATTAATTGTCTTCATTGGGATCGGGATGAGTTCTGACATCCATGAATTCCCCAGGTGGTGCCCTGACTTCTTCAAATCAATCTCGGCACTTCGAGCCCTGCTTCTCTTCTTCTGCAATCAATACATGCTCTTTCGGCCCTTTGGCGTAGGTCTTTTCCATCATTCCACACAACCTTGGGCCATGACCCTGCGCTTATTCCCTATAAAATTTCGGGGCTTCGCATTTTGGGAGTTTGCACTCCCCTTGATTTCAAAAATCCCGATGCCCGAAATCACGAAAACGGCCCGTCTGGATCGATGATCGTATTTTCATTGAACTTGAAAGCCAGGATCATTTGCTCGAATAATATCAGCCGCTTGTTTCTCGACAAGAACCTTCCCTTTCTTTATGGCTCTTCTCCCATATGACTGCAGGCTGTGACCCTATACTTAACCAAATAACATTTTGTGACTTCGCATATCAGGAGTTCTGACTCCCCTTGATTCACAACATCGCGATGCCCGAAATTGTGAAATGGTCATATTCAGATCGACAGTTGGATTTGATCTAAAATTGATGGCCAAGATTGCTTCCCTGAAGACCCCACGTCACCAGATCTACGCGACAGGTTCTAATCTTCTTCCCGGACCCGCATACCATAAGGCCACGGGCTATGACCATGGGCCCAAACTTTGAGCGCTTCGTGTGTCAGAAGTTTGCACTGTGCTCCATGCTTGAACCTTCGATATGAGAAATCATGATTTCACATTATCTATTACCACATGCCCCTCTGCTTTAGATGACCCATATAAAATTGTCATTGTGGGACCACATACCATCGACACTGCTGGGAAGACTTTTCTTTGGCCCGGATCCTGAGCCATGCATCCCCTGGAATGGATGGCCCTAATTATTTTGCGATTTCGCATGTCGCGAGTTTTCAGGACTCGCCCTCCTACTTTCCCGACTCATGAAATTGCGAAAAGATGACCCAATGGTCCATATCTCTCCCTTGATCAACGACTGCGATCTTTTCGCGATTTCGTGTTTCGGGAGTCTCTGATGTGATCGACTCTCGACCTACCGATTCATGAAATCGTGACTATGATGATCGTGTGCCACATGTCCCTTTGAAATGAACGGCCTAGATATCACGATTTACGGCCTTGGTCTGATGTTAAACTTTGCACAACTCGATAATCCTGATCGCCCGATGGTTGTCGATCTAATTTATCTGAAGAATCCGATGGTTGAGACTAAGCCTGTGATTAATGGCTTTTCACCGACCAGGTATGTGTGTGCCTTTGCATAATCACACCCTCACTTTGGCTAAAAATGCATATGGTGGGTTTTTAAACCCCTTTTCTTGCATTTGGTTACCCAATGGCCAACTTCAAAGGAAAAACATCCCCTTTCAAGAATAAGTTCTAACATTAGGCTCCATGGGTGATAGAGTCCTCTCTGCGAGGCTCTAAGATCTCCTTTTGCAGTTCCAGTCGCCTTCTGTCGGGCTATGGATTTCAGCTCAGAACACACTGCTGAAAATACAGGCCGAAAGTAAAAACAAAAATAAACACACATGCTCGAAGGAGCTTATTTATGTACAGTCCTAAACTAATAAAATTTTACATAGTGTTAGGTGAAATAAAGTTTCCACCATATCTAATCAAGTAACTTCCCAAATGGAAGCTCCTTTACTCTGTCAGTGATCACTAACAGTTGATGCAACCGCAACAGCGGAATGGTTACATACTTTAGATTTCCTCCTAATGCTGAGGTCATGATAAAGTTGGGTGGCTTCAAAACATGAAGGAAGTACAAATCCATGTACTCCTTCATAGGCTCGTAGGTCAGATGGCGAACTCCCAAAAATTTGTAACAGGCTGCCATCCTTGTTACGCAACTACTCACACATGGATGAATCTCTCTAGTAGGTACATGAGGGTGATCAGTCGATACATGCTGACTAATCTCAGGCGATGGATGCTCATTAACAGGTTCTAAACAAGAGATAAACTGCTCCTTCTATTGCTCCTCTGGTTCTTCTGGTTATTCTTCTTGGCTCTCCCAAGGGTCATATTCATAATCATCATAAACATGACCCATGGGAAAACTCTGCTCTTCATCTTGCTACTTAGTGTCTTCAGCAGGTCTAGGAGGGATGATTTCCTTAATATAATATTGCTTAATGAACAGAGGATAAGGCCCAATAGTCTGTTCTTGGAAATCCTGCACATCCAGCTCAGAACTTGAATTGTAACTATCATATACAGGTTGGTCACTTCTCTGGTCAGTGAACTGTGATGTGGAGATTTGTTGCTCTTCATTTAAATAATCCTCAAAGCTAGGGACAACAGGCCAAAGTGGAATGATCTCTCGATCCTTCTTTTCAATCCCAAATGTAAACACATCATGGGAAATATCGTGAAGAAAAAGAGAAGAATCCTCCTCCACAATGGCTCGTTCCTTTAAAATCGAGACAGCAGGCTTATGAGGGGAAGAAACTAATGTCTCTACCACCATGTAATCTTGAATACTACCTTCATCAGTAGGGCCGCCAAGAACAACAACTTCAAGAACTGGAAAATCCTCTGTATTTTCTTCAAAAAGGTGGCAGTCATGATCTGCCTTCAACTCTAATATCTCTACAGAGAGATATTCTACCATCTCTGTCAACTCGCCTAGAGAATCCTCCTATTCATGGTCCTCACCCTCATAGATTTCATAAGACACAGCCACATCTTGATCATGGCCTTCATATTCCTCACAACAATTATGATAGATTAACTCAGAGGAATAATGCCTTTGACAGTGCCTACTGAAGGTTGCATGAAACTCTCTCATGGAGGAGATGCTAGCAATGGGTAAAGAATGATTCCATTCACAAGAATCCCCTGTTAATGAGAACATGAACATTTTTAATAATACATCCTCGTGATGTATATCCCATTGATGCACGAGTTCATGAAACTCGCGGAGAAGCTGAGCAGGGTTTTCCTCCACATGCCCTCTAAATATGGGCAAATAATCACCCCATTCATCCACAGTAGGGACAACAATAGGAAAACCAGGAACAACAAAAAAATTAAAAGGAGCAAACCTCTGAGCCAGGATTTTGTCCATTTTGAACCAGTGGAGTCACCAAATGATCCTTCAACCATGGAGTCACTAGGTGAATGATATGCAAAATGAGTGTGTCTGGCCTTCATTCAACATCAAAGGCCAAATCTTATCATCGTTGTTCCCCATAGGACTTCTCAAGCCGAGAAGGAAGCTGTTGAAAACCTTCTCGAGAAAGCTCCTCCAAGTCAGCTTTCAGGTGTGCTAGAATTAGTCACACTGAAACAGTGGAGTCGCCAGGTGCACAGTTGCAATCTTTGAAGTACTAAGTTCTGATGCACCTTCAGAACTAGTAAGCTTTGTCATTCAATCCTAGGGAAAATATTCAATTTCATCCCCAACAATGACACCATAAATGTTATCACCAGAAGTCACCTCTGTATTGCAGCAGAGGTAAACCTAATACCCATCAGTTTTAATGTCACAATGAATGAATAAGGGTGGTCGAATGGGCACAGACCGAGGAAAATATCGCTTTAACTCATAATCCTGGACCAAGCAAAACATAAGAAAGTGAGGTCTTGATCTAACTCCAGTCAGGAAGTTGAGTTTAAAATGAGCAGAGGGAAGACTTGGTGAGAAAATGTAAGAGTTTGCTATGGACATTTGGTCTTCCATCATCCTAAGGAAGAAAAGCTTCGAGAACAAGATCCTCTTGGACCCGAAGTTTCAGACACTAAGATATGCCTAAACGACACAATTATAACAACATGATGATCAAACCTACATCACAATGCTACTGTAACAACTCGATTGGATCCTACAATTCCGAGCTACTTAGTGTAAGAGGGAAATGATAACACGGGAAACTGATTAAAATTGGTGAAAATATTGCAGTGATCAAACCTACATCACAACAACATAACTACCCTCGGCTGGATCCTCCAATTCTGAGTGTTTTAACACAATTGTTTACAGAGATACAAAAATAAGTTGACTTTTGTTAAACAATAAGTCTCAAATACAGATTCATAACCAAAGGACCAGTGCTTCCTCAAAACTTTACAATACGGGAGCCTAGCTCAACCATCGACGACCCTTACAAAATATCAAAATTGAGTATAAATACTCAGAACTGCTCATGGCCCTCAGGGATACGATCAGACCATTGCATTCAAAGCTTTGCATTTCCTCCTTCTACTGTCAGACTACACATGTTATCCTCTGTTAGACGTGAAATTAAAACAGTATGGACTTTGCAGGAAAACCCATTTATAGAGGAGCTCTGGGTTGTCGTCTAGCTGCCACAACCATCCTTTCTTGCTTTCCATTAATGGGGTGAAACGAGGCTTCAATCACCACCCCCTATTTCCATTAAATTCCTTCATTGGGATTGAGATGAGTTCTGACATCCATGAATTCCCCAGGCAGTGCCCTAACTTCTTCAAATCAATCTCGACACTTTGAGCCCTGCTGCTCTTCTTCTACAATCAATACATGCGATTTTGTCCCTTTAGTGCAACTCCTTTCCATCGTTCCAAATGACCTCGGGCCATGACCATGTGCTTATCCCCTATAAAATTTTGGGGCTTCGTATTTCAGGATTTTTCACTCCCCTTGATTTCAAAAATCCTGATGCCTGAAATCCCGAAAACGACCCGTCTGAATCGACTGTCAGATTTTTGTTGAACTTGACAGCCAGGATCATTTGCTCAAACAATCTCAGTTACTCGTTGCTCGACAGGCGTCGTCCCTTTATTTATGGCTCTTCTTCCATATGAACATGGTTTGTGACCCTATACTTAACCAAATAACATTTTAGGACTTCACATATCGAGAGTTCTCACTCCCCTTGATTCACAACATCACGATGCCTGAAATCGCGAAATGGTCATATCTAGATCGATGGTCGGATCTTCTCTAAAATTGATGGCCAAGATTGTTTCCTCGAAGACCCCACATCAGCAGCTCTATGTGACAGGTGCTAATCTTCTTCTCGAACCCGCACACCATAGGGCCACGAGCTATGACCATGGGCCCAAAGTTTGAGTGCTTTGCGATTTCACGTGTCGGGAGTTTGTGTTGTGCTCCATGATCGAACCTCCGATATGAGAAATAAAAATTTCACATTATCTACTACCACGTGCCCCTCTGCTTTAGACGACCCATATCAAATTGTCATTGTGGGACCACATACCATCGACACTCGTGGGAAGAATTTTCTTTGGCCTGGATCCGATGCCACACATCCCCTGGAATAGATGGCCCTGATTGTTTCACGATTTATCATGTCCTGAGTTTTCAGGACTCGCCCTCCTACTTTCCCAACTCACGAAATCAAAAAAATATGACCCAACGGTCCAAATCTCTCCCTTGATCAACAACTACGATCTTTTCACGATTTTGCATTTTGGGAGTCTCTGATGTGATCGAATCTTGACCTCCCAATTCGTGAAATTGCGACTATGTTGATCGTGCGCCACATGTCCCTTTGAAATGAACGGCCCAGATCTCACGATTTCAGGCCTTGGTCTGATGCTAAACTTTGTGCAACTCTATAATCCCAATCGCTCGATGGTCGTCGATCTAATTTATCTGATGGATCCGACGACTAAGACTGAGCCTGTGCTTGATGGCTTTTTACCGACCAGGTATGCGCGTGCCTTTTCATAATCGTGCCCTGAATTTGGATAAAAATGCATATGGTGGGTTTTTAAACCCATTTTCTTGCATTTGTTTACCCAATGGCCAACTTCAAAGGAAAAATATCCCCTTGCAAGAATAAGTGGTAACATTATCCATCATTACATTTTATTTATTATCATTATATACAATGTTTACATATTACATATTCAGGATTTTGGCCATACATCATAATTTACATTACATATCACTAATTCGTGGATTAAAAATGGGAATGCTACACAACTTATCATTTTTCTTTCATTTATTTTATTTTATTTTGGCTCTTCACCTCTAGCTATTTTAGCTTTATTTTTCTTAGGCTTGCACATTTATTCACTAGACCTTGCTAGATGACATTTGAAAATTCAAATCATACGCAGGAAGTGTTTTTTTATATGGACGAGATAAAAATGAAAGGGGAAAATGGAAAAGGTTAAGAAATGGATTACACTATTCAACTTAGAAAATGGGTAGTACTATGTGGCCTAGGACATGACACACCTTCCTAAGGACAATTGTGTCTCCCCATGGTAATGCAAGAGAAAATAATAAAGCATTTAATGTTAATAAGAGTTACCATTTCATACCAATGTGCATCACCTTCACGACAAGGTTAGAAACCATCACACCACTTCTAAGCAAGAAACCAATGCATGCAATCATAGCATGTGAATTGAAGTAAAGTCATAGTGGAGTATCATTTGTAAAGAACATATAAAGTGAAGGTCACATGAACTAGTATATCACTATAGAGATATTAAAATAAATCATGTGTATCTGATGGATTAAGTGGAAGAGTAGGTCTTAATTTGAAGGGATGAGAAGAAAGATCTCATCAATGAAACATCACCACACTCAAGAAAGTGTGTCTCTAAAGGTAGTTTCCCTCAAGGGAAACATGGGTTAACCCCCATCTACATTGGTTCAATGTTTGGAATGATTAATTCCCATCCATCATTCCCTAATTCGATTTTTAGAGGTTTTTCAACATCCGAGATAATAAGGGTAAGCATATGAAACTTATCATTTTGGTGTTGAGGCAAAGGGAACTAGTAATGGCGATTCTCGCTACACTCATTAATTGCTTGAACAAAACTATGGCAGGGTCTCCCCTTTGGGCACTAGGAATATCTAGAGCACGATGACTGTGGAGGGTAATCACTACTCAAGGTAAATGGTGTACACCTCATTGATCCATTAGTTACCCAAAATCTAATATGAATTCATCACATCTAACTCCTTTTGTACCTAGATAACAATTCACATGTATAACTTTGCATGTATTAGAGATTTATCAAATGAGGAAAAGATCCTAGCACGATTATATTTATTTATCATTGCATTATTTCATTTTTTTTTAGATGAGAAAAAAAAATTCCATTTTGATACATTGCCACATAACAAAAAACTCGATAGCCCAAGAGACTTTATCTCCTAACATTACATATTTCCAAGTAATGGATGTGGTGTAGCATCCCTAGACCCATGTTGGGCAATGCCACATGAAATTTACGAGTTCTGATACCATTTTAATTAGATGATAATGCTCTACAAATGCACATATTAATGTAGAATAACAATAAGTATATATATACAACATATACAGGAAAAACATATGAAAATAAACGCATAAATATTAACACAACACATAAATTAACACACAATAGAAACTTATCTTTGGTAAAAAGAACACCTAGTGCATGTTCACCTTCCATTTTCCTCCTAGCCTTAGAAAACACTTATCATAACTCTTAGCAGTGGGTCACCCCCAAGATGGGGTTAAAACTCCACTCAGGTACAAGAATCCTAACCAGGTTAAGGTCTCTTAGACAACAAGAAAATTTGACTCAAGTGCCAAATCTAACAAACAACCTATAGTCACTCATTCCCCACATGCCTGTCCCACCTCAAAAAATGTCCCCCTTCTCTACTCAACAGTCCTTCGACTACCCCACTTCCCTTCCAAGGCTTCAATAACAGGCCCGATAGGAAGTCTCAGAACCTTGTAGTTGCAGCTTGTCACCTTGGGAATCAATTCCCCAACAGTTCTCTCACCTGGAGAAAATTCTCATGGGCTTGACAACCCACTTCTTCAATATCGCACGGGCCTAAAAACCTGCCTCTTCAGTCCAATTCAAAATATTTCCATGGTACAGGTACAGGTACAAGTGATGGAAACATGAAGGTACAATTGGCAATAGTAAGGTGTGGTGAGAATAATGATCCAATGATAGGAAATGAACCAAGTCTCCTAAAAATTATGCGCATGTTTCACAACTTGACGCTTGTCATGTTGGGAACTACATGGGTCCCCCACATGGACCCACCACATGGTGATACATTTCTCCCTTAGAGACTCAGGATAAAATGAATTATCGCATACTTTAGACTTTAGGAATATTAATAAAATATTCCTTTTTGGATTAATCCCCCTTAGCTTAGCCCCTTTCCTAGACTCTTAGCCCCTCTTTCCCATTCTAGTGGAGTTTATCCCCCCATACTCTTTTACTTGGTTGGTCTGCAACAATGATTTGTTTTCATTAAAAACTTAGTGTGATTACTAGTCTTTTAGCTTTGGGCCCTCTAGCCTAATAACCACATAGACACTCTGGCCTCAAAATACATATATACAAAGGCACTCTGACCCCAAAGTATCTTGCCTCACCAACCTATATGTACAATTACATTATATTTACAATTGGGGTTTAGCCGAAGGGTATTACATTCCCCTCCCTCTTATTTATGCATTGTCCTCAATGCATTATATAGACATTTACAATAAAAAATTTAAAAGTATTCAAAAATATGTGGGCATTTTGCCTGCATAGCATCCTCGTGCTCCCAATTTTCATCCTTAGGAATGTACTGGATCTATTGGACCTTTACTATCCATATGGATTGATTCCATATATGCTTGATCTTCTGGTCTAATATGCAAACATGTTGCACTTGAAAGTCACATTTTGTCTCCACCTAAATCACATTCCAATTAATGAAATGATTAATATCAGGTACACACTTTTTAAACAAAGATACATGGAATACATTATGAATACACATGGATGCAGGTAGTGCAAGCATGTATGTAACAAGACAAATCCTCTCTAGGATTTCAAACGATGCACAATAACATGCTGCCAACTTTGAAAAATTTCCCAACTTCAGGGAACTTTTCTTGGCCTTTACTTTTAAGAACACATGGTCACCCAATTTAAACTCTCTTTGAGTTCTGCCTTTATCAACACAAATTTTTGGCCTGTCTTGGGCAACCCTTAGATTCTTTTTTATTTTCACCATCTGCTCTTCCATTTCCCTGAGTAATTTTGGCCCAGCCATTGATTTGTCTGCTGGGTTGTCCCATCTCACTGGTGTGTTGCACTTTCTTCCATAAAGTGCCTCAAATGGGCTCATATTTAGATATGCTTGATACCCATTGTTGTAAGGAAACTCAACCAAATGCAAATAATCCTCCCATTTTTATGGTTTATCCATCATGTACATCCTCAGCATGTCCTCGATCACTTGGTTTACCCTCTTTGTTTTCCCATCTAAATCTGGATGAGAGGTTATTGTAAAGTTCATATTTGTTCCAAATCCTTTGAATAATCCTTTCCAAAAATTTCATGTAAATTTGGGATCTCCGTCAGATACAATTGTCTTAGGCACACCATGTAGCCTAGCAATTTCTCTCATATAAATATCAACAATGCTAGCTGCCTTGTGAGTGAGATTCACTGGAATAAAGTGGGAAAATTTCGTAAGTTTATCCACCATTACCATGACATAATCATGTTTCTTGTTTGTTTTGGGCAGTTTAGTGATGAAATCCATTTTTACAACTTCCCATTTCCACTCAGGGATGGGTAATGGCTATAGAAAACTAGTCGGGTGTCTGTGCTCAACTTTTACCTTTTGGCATTCCAAACACCTGGCAATAAAATCGACCACTTCTTTCTTCATACCTGACCAAGAATATTGGCTCTTGACAACTGCAATAGTTTTTTGGTAACCTGGGTGCCTAGCATAAGGCACATTGTTCATTTCTTTTAATATCAAAATTTTCAATTCCTGAGAATTTGGCACATAAATCCTTCCCTTGTACATGCGAATTTCATCCTTTTCCAGCTTATAGTCTTTCATTTTCTGCTACAAATTACCTTGTTGAATTTTTTCCTTTATTTCCATGTACTATTGGTTTGATTTTTCAGCCTCTAAAATTCTTCCTTTCAAATCTGATTTGTACATGCTAATGGCTATAGCATGCATATCATGCACCCTCCTACTGAGTGCATCAACCACCATGGTATCTTTAACTTTGATATTCCTTATATCAAAGTCATATTCGCTGAGGAATTCCAACCATTTGCTTTGCCTGGCATTTAAAGTTTTCTGTCTAAATAAATATTTCAAACCACTATGGTCTATCCGCACCTCAAATATTTTTCCCATGAGGTAGTGCGTCCACATATTCAAGGCATGCACTATGACTACTAATTCCAAATCATGAGTAGCATAGGGCCTTTCATTCTCTTTTAATTTTCTTGATTCTTAACATACCACATGCCCATTCTGACTAAGGACGCCCCCATGACCTTCTTTACAAGCATCTCTGCATACAATGAAGTCTTCATTTGGATCAATTTTTAATAAATACTTCAAGTGTTTGAAGCTTCTTTCACAATCAATAATCCATTCAAATCTCACACCCTTCTTTTGCAAAGATGTGAGTGGGTGTGAAATCTTGGAGAAGCATTCAATAAACCTTCTATAATACCCTGCAAGTCCCATGAAAGATATCACCTTTGCGACATTCCATGGTGTTGGACATCCTTCAATGAATTTTATCTTCTCCAGGTCCACAACTATCCCTTCCTCTAAAATAATATTCCCCAAGTAATGTATCTTCTTTTGGTAGAATGAACACTTGCTCATGTTTGCATATAGTTGATGTTCTCTCAATACTTGTAGCACCATCCTCAAGTGTTGATCATGATCTTCTTCAGATTTTGAATAAATAAGTATGTCATCCAAAAATACAATGAAAAACTTGTCCAAGTATTCTCTAAAAATACCATTCGTTAAACACATGAAGACATCTGGTGCACTTGACAACCCAAATGGCACCACAATGAACTCATAATGTCCATACTTCGTTCTGAAGGTTGTCTTGTTGATGTCTTCTTCTTTAATTCTCACCTAATGATAACCTGACCTGAGGTCAATATTAGAGAATATATTTGCATCCTTTAGCTGATCAAAGAGGTCATCTATCCTTGGAAACTGGTACATTTTCTTCACAGTCACCTTATTCAGGTGCCTAAAGTCAATGCGAAGTCTCAGGGTTCCATCCTTTTTCTTCACAAATAATACTGGGGCACCTTAAGGTGACATACTTAGGTGTATATATCCCTTCTTAAGAATCTCTTCAAGTTGCATTTGCAACTATTTCAACTATGGTGTACTTATACTATAAGGAGTCTTGGATACTGGGGTTGCTCCAAGAATCAGGTTGATAGAGAAATCAATATCTCTCTTGGGTGGAAACCCCAATATTTATTTAAATACATCTTAAAACTATTTTAGGATTGCATAGTCTTCAATATTTGGTGCTTTATCCTTTGGTGTCTCTTCCATATGTGCTGCAAATAATTGGTATCCTTTCCTGAAGCTTTTCTTTGACTGCAAAGCTAAAACTTCTCTAATATTTACAACTCTTGGAATACCCTGTACTAATTTCAAGTTTCCTTCTTTATCCAAGTAGGTAAAAGCCTTATTGTAGTAGTCTAGGAAAACATGATGCGTGTCCAACCAATCCATACCAATTAGGAAATCATATGAGCCAAAAGGTATGATATTCAAATCTACCCTTGTGTTTAGTCCATTCTTGTCCATTGGGCATGCCTTAACCACCTTGTTAATTTTCCTTTTTTCTCCTGTAGCTAGTTGCACCAACCAAGGTTTCCCAAGCTTTATTTTTGGCAATTGAAATATTTCCACCATATTAGGATCTAGATAACTATGACTAGCTTCTGAATCATTTAAAATAGCAATGGGTTGAATGTTGATCTTACCTTCCACTTCAATCATATGTGACTGAAACTCAACTTGCTTGTTATCTAGGGCTACGTAGATCCTAGGTACATTTATGCCCATGTCCTCCACTATATTAGCTTTCTGTACATTGTGAACAATCCTCACTTTTTTACCTCTATGAAGACAATCTATGTACATGTGGTCTCCCCACAACCCCAACATTGAATAAGTGGTTGTCTTGGTATTGCCCCACTATTTCTATCATTATGGGATATTTAGAAGCTGGATGTCCCTAAGTATTGTTGTTGAAAAATGGTGGTTGGTTCCCTTCTTCCTCTGCTCCATCCTTCTTTTCTTCCCTTCTTCCCAAGCCTTTTGGAAATTTGGTATTCCTTTATGCTGATCATAGAGGCATTTATCTCTCCTTATGGTTTCCTCTAGTGTCTTGGGATCATAATACTATATATTATTAGTGATAAATGATGGCATCCCACTCAAGTACCTATGAATATTAACCTGTTCGTATTTGATGAAAGAAACATATTTCAGCAGCTCTAAAAATCTCATTTCATACTCATCTATGGTCATACTCCCAATTTTGAGTTCAAATAACCCCTTCATTTTCTTATCATATTATCATTTGGTTAAGTATTTCTTTTGAAAATACCTTTTAAATTCTCTCCAAGTAACCTTCTTCTCATCAACGTGTTGCACTTGCACAAATTGGTTAGACTTGAACTACTATGTGCCCTCCTAATTGAATTTCTTGGAGAGTGATGGTGATGTTTGCCAACACTTCTTGTTCTTCTCCTCTCATCATGAGACTCATGAATCCTTGATTTGCTTGACTCGGTCTCCTTATCCATATTCTTCTATATTTTTTCCAAGATCTACATCAACTTGATGTTGAATCCTTCTTGCTCCTCCTTGGCTTTCATAATCCTCTCATTATCAGCTTTATAACTTTGGAAATTCTTTTTCATGCTTTTTATGGTCTCTATGAAGTGCATTCTTTCTTCCTTTCCTTCCCCATGTCCATTTGAATTTGTAACCTCATTACCTATACTTACATACATCCTTCTGATCTCATCTTCATGGTTGTAGGTTCTTTGTACATATTCCATGCTTCTGATCTCTGTGTTGAGCCTATTATGTCAAATTTATGTTCGGAAAAATGTGCAAGCAATAATATTTGTTAGACTAAATAATTATGGAATCTATAAATACTAGGCACACTTATATTCCATGATATT
>JASDQU010738116.1:104708-117192 GCA_032191745.1 Picea mariana
GGTATTGGGAGGGACACTTGTCACCTCCAGGTGAAATCAGACCCCACCCTCCCAATACCACTTACCACCTCAAGGGGGTCCGACATACCGCTTACCTCTCCAAAACAGTCCTCCCCCAAAAACTCAAAACCACGATTTTTGCTAGTTTGACCAGTTTTTTTCCGGAAAAGATTTCGGGAAAATGAAGACATATTTTCAAAACCCTAGAGATTTTTTTTTTCATCACGGGATGAAGAACAAAAAACTCTTCTAGAGTTTTCACAGGTGCTACCAGTTGGGAGAATCAAAGCCATATTTTAGCCTCATTTTTCAGTTTTGTGTTTTTCCTGTTTCAGTCCTCATTTTTAGGGAGATTTTTCGGCCATATGGAGACAAAATTGGAAAAACTGAAGGAGGTTTTTGTCCAGCACATGCTCATCTACAATAATCTCCTCTAGATTGTGCACAGGTGTCACTTATAATAAGAAATAGATGTCTAAGTGGACCCCATTTTTGCATAAATTCGGCTCGTCTTTCATGGCGGACAGTTCGGGATTTTTATTCCTATTTTTGGCCGAGGTGGTTGAATTCGACCTTTTGAGCCTGGGGAGAGTCCATTACATATATTGTAATAATAAAAATGCATAGTATTGATGATTGAGCTCTGGTTTCATGTCCCACAGGGGATACTTTGTAATTCTCCAAATAATTTTCCAAAAATAAAAGTTGTAGCTGCAGGATTCTTGTGTTAGACTCACTGGTGATGTTTTTCCTCTCTAGGTAACTATCTTCGTACTATGTAAATCCATTTGATGTTTTTCCTGATCCAATAATTAAAAGAAAGATTAAGAACAAAACTTGTTTCTTACACTTTGTTTTTGGTCTTTTAATGATCTGCATGTTTTCGTCTGAAGTTGAGCATAGGAATTCTTAGTTGCTCCTCTGCTTGATGGATTTTCCCTTCTTTTCCTCTCCTCCACTTTCATTTAATTCAATTTGATCCATCAGTATTTCTATCCTGCCTTATGGAGACAATATTTTACATCTGAGATAGATCCATTTTCAGAAAGGTAGACCCCATGGCCCAATGAAAATTCGAGTTTTCAATATCCCAAACATACCAAATCCATAAACAAACCTATGATCTACATAACTAGCCTAATATCGTATTTCAAACAAATATAAATCAGACAGAGAGATCCCTCTCTGAGTCTTGGAGGGCTAGATCTAAGACTCGAAGTGGTTTTGATGTTGCCTCTGTGACTGCCTCCACAGCCTTGGGCAAATTACAGAGTGCTAACATAATGGCGACCATAATGGGGAACTTTCTCCAGTAGTGACATTCAAGTTCCAGATATGATCACTGATGGTGGACAGTGACCAGACACAAGAAAGGCTAAAATATTTCACCTCGCGACTCGAATCAGCTCCAAATAGTGCCAACTCAAAGACTCCACTAGAGGAAGAACATGAAGCATGACCAAGCATCCTAGAAAGATCAGGTACTCAAGCCCAAATTTCATTCAAGACATCTTTGGTTTTATATGTAATTATGTTCTATCTTATTCTAATCATGATCAAAAGTACATTGTTGAAGATTGCATTGACCACCTGCTAATTGATGAGCCTCAAGAGACTAAGCCCAAATTGTAGATCATGTACATACTCATACACTTGAAGAAAGCCCAACGAGACATGAGCCTCGTGCTTTATCTCCTGCCATTGTTGAAATTCCAGATAGCTACAAGACCCTTGGTTTACCTCCTAGACCTGTGAAAATCCCAGACCGATACAAGCCTCTAGATTTGCCTCCTATTCTCCATGACTTCCCTACCAATTATAGAAAAAACCTTCCTAGGTTTGATGGGGAAAATCTGAATATCACTGCAGAAAAACACATTCAAAATCTTGAGGATTTTCTTTATCTGTTTGAGGTGGAAGAAGATAATGTATGTATCAGGATGTTTTCCCTATCATTTCTAGGTAAAGTTAAATATTGGTTTAAGAACCTTCCAGCTGCAAGCATCAACATTTTTCATCAATTTGTGCAAGTTTTCCTAGATCGATGGGTGATCATGAGAAATGTCTTTCTCATCCTAGAAGAATACAACCATTTGAAAAGACATCCAGGGGAGACAGTACCTCAGTTTTCAGCAAGGTTCAATAAGGTATATCATGCAATGCCTACTGATATAAGGCCACCCCCAAGATCATCTCACTTACATTACCTAGATGCCTTCGATCCTGAGATGGCATTCCAATTAAGAGAAAGGAACACTGCAACACTTGAAGAAATAAAAAATATTGCAGTCAATGTGGAAGTTGACTTGTTGAACAGAAAGGCAAAGCTAAGAGCAGAAGATAAAGATAGAACAAAAAATGAACGGATGACATCTTCAGAAATGAAACTAGATGTCATGGCCAACACTGTAAAAGAGATGATGCAGGAAATTGTTGTTCAAGGCCCTTATGTCCCATTAATGCCAGAAAGGGAAAGGATCAAAGTCCCCAAACACCTTGCAGTCCAGCCTCAACATTTTGATTCACCCAATGATTACTTCATGTACTCAATCCATGACACAATCGAAGATGAAGTTCAAAATCGGAAGATGGAGGAAGATTTTCCTGATATGATATGCATGTTAAATGGAATTTCATTCATGGATGATTCACCCAATATTGATTGGTACGATGAAAATTATGATCACAATGCAGAAAGTCTTGGGGTAAGTGGACATACTTTACCCTTATGCTTCTCTTCTTTTAAAATTTTGAAGGAAATTTCTGAACAAGTGATAAATATCAAAGAAGGTAAATCTTTTGATGAGATAGTGAAGGATGTTAGTGTTGAGAAAGAGGCTATTTCAGATCCAGGATTGCAATATCCATGTTTCTCTGATTTTCGAAGTTCAGGGGAAAATTCAGAGCCTAAAACAGAATTCAAAACACTGGAATGTAACTCTGTACCATTAGATGATAATTCACTTCAAATTTTGAAGGAGAAAAATGCAGAAAATTTTCAAGAAAATGCAAGCTACTTGCCCCTATGTTTTTCCTCACTCTTGAGAAAACATTACAAGCAGATTGTACATAGAAAGGAAGAGGAATGTTCTAATGCATCAATTGAGGAAAACAGGGGAGATACAGAAGTTTATCCAGAGGTACATCCCTTGATCCTTTTTGAAGGTCAAACCTTAGATAAAATCATGAAGCCTGAAATAGGTGATGAGCTGATCCATTTTGATTCACTGCCTCTGCACTTTAATTCATTTCAAATTTTGAGAGGGAATCTTGGTCAGATTCTAGTTGAAAGTCACAGTGTAATTCATGAAGTACGAGTAGGGCCAATGCCACCATTATCTAAAGCATTTTATGACTCGATAGATGATATTCTGGATAATGTGTGTTTTCAAAGTCTGGTTTCATTTACTCCTAATGAATTAAAAAAATGTTATGATATGGATATGATCAGACAGTTTTCCCCACTGTCTGGTTCAACGGAAATATCAGTGAAAAACCCATCAGATGAAATACAAACACATCTTGAAATGTTTGAACACTAGAAGACCTCACGAGAAACACAAGGTCAGGAGATGGAATGGATTGATTCCAAATGCCAAGAAACAACTCAGGTCTATTTGGACCCTATAGATATCTATATGGAGAAATGTTTCATGGAAGGGCCACAATACATTTTCAGTAGTTTAGTGGTTTTCTAGATTGATCAATTTTCATATAAGGGAGATCAAGATAGAAATCCTTATCACATATCATTACCAAATCTACATCTGAGTTTGGTGAAAATCAGTGAAAGAGCTCAAGTTTTAGATCCAATTTTTTACTAGTTATACTAGATGTCTCATATTGATTAGGATCAAGCATTCTTAGGATTAGAATAGGATGTATGTATATAAATAAGATCATCAGATCAACATTTTTATCAAATTTACCATATGCAAATAAGATTGATGGGCAAGTATGTGGTTTATTTTGTTTTATGTTTTACTTCAAAGACTCAGTCAAGGTCAGAATGGATAATCAGTTGATTTCCAGTCACCAAGGTGCATGACAGATCAAGATACAGGTTGTGGGATCAACCCAATGGATAAAGCATCGATCTGCATGTTCAGAGTTCAGTGGTTCTTGACACCTCCTAAAAGAGATATCATCCCCAGGTGGAGCCTATGTTGGGGACCTATAATCATAGGTAACTTGATTCTTCGACTGTTGATTTGGCATTGCTCCCGTGATGAAGACATCTGTCTTGGTTGATTCCATTTTTCCCTCCATCTGTTTCGCCCGATCCTTCATCACACTACCCGATCCTTTGTCACCTTGTTGCGCCCTTCATTCCCCCATCCTTCACTACTGCTCCTCTCCGCTATCTTCGTCCCTACATTTGAAATAAACCACCTTAGGATAAAAACATTAGGTTAGTAGTTAGATTAGACTTGTTAATAATAAATTAATTATTAATTAAGTTAGGTGTTAATAATTAGGTTAGTGCTTTATTAATCACACATTAAAAAAAATTAGAAATAAAACAATATAAAAATATATAAAATATAATAAAAAACATATATTAATAAAACAAAAAATATTAAATATCAAATAATTAAAAAACATAAATAAAACATATAAAAACATGTATGAAAATAAAACATATATTAAAACATTAATAAATAAATAATAAAAACAATAATAAAATATATAAAACAAACAAAACACATATAACAAAAATAAAACATAAAACAAAAAATTAAAAATTAAAAAACTAAAACTAAAACTATCCTAAGTTTTCTACCCACTCTCGCATGCATATCGGACCCCCCTCACGTCCCATCAATACCAAGGATTCCGATAAGTGGTATTGGCAAGGACACTTGTCACCTCCAGGTGAAATCAAACCCCACCTCCTAATACCACTTACTACCTCAGGGGGTCCGACATACCGCTTACCTCTCCAAAACCGTCTTCCCCCAAAAACTCAAAACCGCCATTTTTTCCAGTTTGACCAGTTTTTTTCTGGGAAGGATTTCGGGCAAACGGAGACATATTTTCGAAAACCGACAGAGGTTTTTGTTCATAACGGGATGAAGGACAAAAAACTCTTCCAGATTTTTCCCAAGTGCTACCAGTTGGGATAATTGAGGCCATATTTCAGCCTCATTTTTCAGTTTTGCGTTTTTCCTGTTTCAGTCCTCATTTTGCGGGAGCTGTTTCGGCGATTTGGAGACAAAATTGGCAAAAATGAAGGAGGTTTTTTTCAAGGACATGCTAATATACAATAAAATCCTCCATATTGTTTGCAGGTGTCACTGATAAAGAGAAACAGATGTCTAAGTGGACCACTTTTTTGAAGAAATTCGACCCATCTTTCATGGCGGACAATTAAGGATTTTTAGGGATTTTTATTCCTATTTTTGTCCGAGGTGGTTGAATTCGACCTCCTCATCCTGGGGAGATTCTGTTACATATATTGTAATAATAAAAATGCACAGGATTGATGATTGAGTTCTGGTTTCATGCCCCATAGGGGATACTTTGTAATTCTCAAGATGATTTTCCATAAATAAAAGTTGCAGCTGCAGGATTCTTGTGTTAGACTCACTGGTGATGTTTTTCCTCTCTGGGTAACTGTCTTCTTACTATGTAAATCCATTTGATGTTTTCTCTGATCCAATCATTAAAAGAAAGATTAAGAACAAAACTTGTTTCTTGCACTCTGTTTTTGGTCTTTTAATGATCTGCATGTTTTCGTCTGAAGTTGAGCATATGAATTCTTAGCTTCTCCTCTGCTTGATGGATTTTCCCTTATTTTCCTCTCCTCCACTTTCATTTAATTCAATTTGATCCAACAGTATTTCTATCTTGCCCTGTGGAGACAATCTTTTACATCTGAGATAGATCCATTTTCAGAAAGGTAGACCCCATGGCCCAATGAAAATTCGAGTTTTCAATCTCCCAAACATACCAAATCCATAAACAAACCCATGATCTGCATAACTAGCCTAATATCTTATTTCAAAAAAATCTAAATTAGATAGAGAGATCCCTCTCTGAGTCTTGGAGGGCTAGATCCAAGACTCGAAGTGGTTTTGATGTTGCCTCTATGACTACCTCCATAGCCTTGGGCAAATTACAGAGTGCTAACAGGTAGGGTCAATAATGGGAAAAAGGTGTGATTCTACTTGTCTAGAGCAAGGTATATTTTGATATAAGTCACGTCTTGTTCATGATCTAGAGATATGATACAAATCTAAGTATGATGGGAAAAATGTGTGATTCTCCTTATCTAGAGCAAGGTATATTTTGAGCTAAGCCATGTCTTGTTCATGATCTAGAGATATGATACAACTCTAAGTATGATTTGTGATGAAGGCCATCAAGTTTACAAATGTTTAATGAGGGATTGGCATATGAAATAAATATTTTATAACAAGTGATTTGAATTTTATTTCTATAGTGTCCAAAGTCCACCCCCCCACACACAACTTAACATTCAAAAAATCTTGAACCCTTTTGCATATTAAAGTTGATGCAAATGATTTTAATGGATTTTTAAAGGAGGTAACATATTTGATTGTTATATACAAGGTTAATGGGGTGTAAATAATACAAACACACACACACACACACTTCTTGAGCTCGCAACACATTTGTTAGATATGGTGCATAGTAAATGGACAATGATTGGAGTAGGAATAAACATTTAATGTGAATCCTCTAGCCAAACAATCATAGCCCTAGATTGCATCCAATATCTTGCATGTTAATCCTTTCACTCTGATTTCATTCTTCATTATGCTTACATTGACAGTTGGCTAACAAAACTCTCTCTATGAATAACCTATTTCTATTTTGGGACTAGCTCTGTATCCTGTTGTCACATCGAAATTGCAGTTTTCACAATGGTTTTTGAGCATATAGGTGGATTTGGTATTGAAAAAAATATCGTGGTTAGAGCACAAAGTTGTCATAGTTGGCTTAATTTCTATAAACATAGATAACAATGATACTCTTTTATTGTTGACGCACATTTCACAAATACATTTGTGAAATGAATATTTATCATTTTTTCAACTTTTAAATTTTGGGATGGCATAAACTAGTTGGGTTTACTTTATGTTTGGATTTGAAAGTTCTCTAACAAAAATATCTCTATGAATAATCTATTTCTATTTTAGGCATTGGGATGTGGTTGTATCTTGTTGTCACAGGGGAATTGAAATTTTCACAATGGTTTTTGAGCATAATGATGGGTTTGGTATTGGAAAGAAGGTTTGGTATTGGAAAGAATCTTGTGGTTAGAGCATAAAGTTGGCAAGGTTGGATTAGTTGCTATAAATGTAGGTAACAATGACACCCTTTTATTGTTTACATACACTTCGTACTTGTGATTCATCATTTCTTCAATAAATTTGGGATGGGATAGACTAGCTAGGTTTACTTTACATTTGGCTTTGATAATGACCCTAGTAGGAACTAGTTTTCCTTTGAAATTTGAGAATGATCCATACTTCAAGCATGGTCGATTAATTCAAGGTTTGGTTTGGGAATAATTTCTTGCTTGCATGGTTTGTTGATATTTTGATAAGTGATTTCTTATTATTTACCCCGTAAAGAGTGGGGAGATAAAGAAGCTTTGGAATCCTTTCCATGTAATAGAATAGCATGGAAAAATCTCGAAAGGTTTTGCTAAACCAATGGTCGAATTGGGAGTGGGCTTGAATTTTATATTTTTAATAACAACCTCTTTGTTGTTAGTTATAACAATTTATTGTAGAATCAACCAATCACCAAAGGTAAAGAATTTGTGTTAGCCATTTGTATCAACAACCCTTTCTTTGTTGTTAAGAGAGTAGGAGCGATGATAGAGACAAAGCTATATAACTTATGGTTCCTTGATGCATTGATCTAGCAAAGAGCTTGCTAGCCATTGAATTTTTGGTCTACTTGGACCAACCACAACTAAGGACTTGTGAGTCAAGGCTCTTGGAGCTTAAGTTTTTATTACTTTAGAACCCTTATGCTTTTGACCTACTTGAGTCCAACTTACATAGATTATTAATAGTATAATATTTATAATTTATTTTTGGATTGCTTTTCACAAAATTATACTTATCAAAAATATATATTTAGTATCAAATAAAAAAATTGATCATGGGATGGCTAAAATCCATCGATAATTTTTTCTCAACAACATTGATTTCATACAATATCATCTAAATTGAGAAAGTTATTTTCTATACATTGGTAACTAAATGACCAAAGAACACCATTAACATATGTCTTTAGATCCAACTTTTATTAACCCTTGGTCTATGAAACATGATTTTGTACTTGAATTAGGTTAGTATTTTGTCCATGGAAATTCAAGGAGACCATGTAAACGTTGATATAACAGTTCTTTGTGACCATTAGGCTTAAAATTTCCATGCGATTTGACGTATTAGAGATAAAATTTTCATGTTTTTTTCCAAAAAGAAAATTGCCCTTTATATATTTATATAAATAAGTTCACAATACAGTTATAACATTGATAGTCAGGCCCTCGGGCCACTTCCTACTACTCAGAAAATAGACCTTTTCTGGAATAGCCAAAATACAAAAAACTTTGCACATAGACATATAAGTCCACTGCCAGAGACAAGATATAAAATAAACTACTTTCCTTAACAATTCCGCTATCACCGATAGAATTCAAACTGAAGTAAAAGAGACCAAGCAGAGTTAAAAAATGTTGATGGTGATAGGAGGCCCTTCTTCGCCCTTGTTCCAGGTGCTGAACACAAGCTTCCCTTCTAGACTATTGAGAGCCAATTTTGATAGCGTATCTGCCTCTGTATTTAGTTCCCTATAGACGTGTGTGAAGAAAATTTCTTTAAAAGATGATTTCATCGAACTTATGTCATCCATCCAACCTATCAAGGAGGCGACTTGCAGCTTGCCTCTGTCCTTTAGCCAGTCTATGATGATCTTTGAGTCTCCAATGACCTAGATCACTTCAAGGTTATGCCTCTACGCAAGATAAAGGGTCACCCATGCACCAATCGATTCTTATCTTGTATTAGTACCCTGGTCGCATTTAAAAGTTCACTTGATCACCCTTTGAGCATTGATATTGATTAATCCACCTGCACCATACCCGTGTGCCCTGGGGAGAGAATCTCCATCAAACTAGCATACAAAACTAGTCAGAAGACGCAGAGGCTGAATAATCTGCTTCTTGAATTTTTTAACCTCCACCATAGGCAATAGAAATTTAACCTTAGCTGTCACCGAGTATACTGATGCTCTGCGTCCTTCGAATGTAACCCGGTTCCTCTCAAACCACAAGATCCAAAAAACAATAGATGAGAGCGTTGTGAGGGATGTATCCTTTTTGAACCAACTCTCATAGCTGCAGCTGAGGCAATCTCCTTCCCAAATGGAATGAATATTTAGTTTTGAGTATATTCGGTTCCATGCCTCCCGACTAAAGTGAAAAGAAACAAAAAAATGATTAACAGACTCAGCTTCCTCACGAAATAAAACATAGATGTTTGGCCCCTCCCACCCCTTCCTCTGAAGATTATCCCAGGTGAGGATTCAGTTCTCCAAGGATAGCCAAAGAAAGAGCTTAATTTTTGGACTGAGATCCCATTTCCAAAGGTACCTGCATTAGGCCTCCATCGGATTGGGCCAAACAGTTTTTGTAAGAGAAAGGTATATATTTTTTGTTGATATTATGCCCAAGGAATCACCACTCACCTAGAAAAGATCATCAATTTTGTTACGTAATTGAATCCCTGCAAAACACAAATCTTTCCGAAAATCCTCCCATTCAACAACTAAGGCCCCAACTAGGCCAAGGTCCACACTCAATTTCCAATAGGTACTGTTTTTCCTGCCCTGTCAAGTCCTCTCGCTTGGTAAAGATATAGGAAAAAATTATTTCTTAACTCCTCTCTTAGATGAAAGGACATAAAAGATAAATTCCCACTCCTAAAATGTGATCAAGACCAACTTGAATATTGTGCCCAGAACCTTCTTTCCACCCCAGCCAATGTGTTAGAAGGTGTAAAGATTTTAGCAATCCCTTCCAAGTATGAGATGTCGACGGGTTGTAAGAAGAAGCTTCCTGAAACCAAGTGGTAATTGAGAAATTTGGAATATATTTGTCTTTGACAACTTTTCTCCAAATCCCATCCTTTGTTAATACTCTCCATAGAGTATTAGCAGCCAGAGCCTTGTTAAAAAAGTTAATATTTTGAGTGCCCAAACCTCCTAGGTGCTTTGGTATCGATAAAAGAATCCAGCTGTAAAGGTGAATAGGATCCCTACCCTCTAAACCAGACCACATAAATTTAAACATCAAAATACAGATTTTATGTAAAATGGAATTTGGAATAGCTGCCAATGCCATCTAGAATACAACCTGACCTCAAGCACCAATTTTAATAGTGTAAAACGTCCCCCAAGAGACAACCATCTATTACACCACCACCCAATATAATATTGGAATTTTGTGAGAAGCCATCGCCAATCCTCAGGTTTGTATGCTTCTGCCTTTAAATAATAGCCAAGGTATTGAAAGCCTTTGGCCAGTTCCTCAAATCCATAAGGAAAAAGTGCCTTTAATATTTCAAGATCATCATCAAGTATTCCAGAGTAATAACATATAGATTTTGACCAGTTAATACTCATACCCGAAGCTCTGCAGAAAGATGTTAAAATATTGTATATCTCAGTCCACTCCTCCATCGATGCCTTTGACATAATTAAAACGTCATCAACAAAGAACAAATGCAATATCTTGACTAGTCTTGAAGCTTTGACCCCTGTAAGCTTCCCATCACCCAATCCTTTCTTCAGAAGATGGTTAAGTCCTTCCATAACAAGAATAAATAACAAGGGTGATAGAGGACACCCTTGGTGCAAGCCTCTTCCACTTTTGAACACCTTGGAAGTATCCCCATTTATCAAGACCGCAAAATTTGCACTAGTCACACATCTAAGGATCCAATTTGTAAAGTTAATGTAAAACCCGACTGGATCATAGTCATGCGAAGGAAGTCCCAATTTATACTGTCATAAGATTTCTTCAGATCTAACTTTAGGATCGGGGAATTTGACTTCTTAGCCTTTATATTGTGGATACATTCCTGATCTATACCAATCGCATCCAAAATCTGCCTCCCTTTGAGAAAAGCTAATTGTTCCTCCGACAAAGACGGAGACAAGATATGTTTAATCCCATTTGCTATGATCTTAGTAATCAACTTGTATCAGAGGTTACACAGGGTTATTGGTCTGTAATCTCCGAAGGAGCTAGGTTTATTAACCTTTGGAATCAATGTTAAAAAAATAGCATTTAAAGAATTTTTAACTGCACCTCGCAGCCTTGAGTCCTCCACCAACTCCAACAAATCATCACCCATAAGATCAAAGAAATCGATGTAAAACTCTACTGTCCACCCATCAGGTCCCAAAATTTTATCTTTGGAAAAAGATTTAAGGACCTCCCATAGCTCCTGCTTAGTACACAGTCTTTCCAGAAATTTTGTGTCTTATGCATTAACCAAATAGCCAAAGAGACTAGGTGTATTCACCTATTCCTCAATGTACTCCTCTTCCGATTTTCTATAGAAATAATTATAGTATTTTACATCTTCAGTATTTATGGCCTCCACACTAGTATGTACCTATCCATTTTCATCACAAATCTCCCAAATTTGTTTTTTGTTCCGCTTATAACTGACAAAATTATGAAAAAAATTTGTATGTTTGTCACCCTCCTTTAACCACACCACTCTTCTCCTAAGTCTCCATTTTTCCTCTTCTTCTCTGAGTAATTTTTCCCTCTCTATCTCCAGGAGCTTGATATTATACTCTCTAGAAATAGAGCTTGGATCCCAAGCCTCTTGTAGAAGATGACCAGTCAATAACTCTTCAAGGCACTTTAATTTTTCTTCCTAAATTCTAATGTTCTCTTTAGACCATGTTTTCAGTTGAATCTTTAAAGCTTTCAACTTATTAATGAATCTTTGTTGAAAATCACTTTCTACAAGATAAGTCGGGTAATTCCAAATGGTCGTTTCAATATTCGAGGCCTCTGGTTCTGTAAGCCAACCGACATTGAACTTAAATGGATAATCCTTTGGGAGAAAGACCCTATCTAGTCTCAGAAGTACTGGGGCGTGATTTGAGAAGTAGGGATAATCAACCCATGATTTATACAATCCTATTCCTACCAACAAGTCTTCAGAAATGAGCACTTTGTCCAGTCTCTTTGAAATGTTGTTAGCTCCACTACGACCATTCCTCCAAGTTGGCACAACCGCATCCGACAATACATTGACTAAGCCTGTCTTATCAAAGAGTTCAATAAAATATGCTGAGAGCGGGTCTAAGTGTGTAGTCGTTCCCCAAATGTCACTAGCTCCAACTGTTAGGTTTAAATCCCCTGCCACTATAAGATTCTTGTTATCAAAAATAGCACTGGTCGCCAACTTATTTGAGA
>JASDQU010738116.1:117338-139795 GCA_032191745.1 Picea mariana
TGGCTCTTTGGTTACCGTTTTTGCCTTTTTCAAAAGGGTATAACATTCACATCTGAAGTCTATTTTCAATGCTTTTTTTTTAAACAACCTATTTTGTTTAGATCTTTCCATCCAGACCATCGGTTTCATCTTTATTTTTTAATATTTTGATTTAGCATCTCCTAATGATCCCATAGGGAGGATGTATTAAGAAGTAAAGGATTGTACTAGATTACCTTGGGGAAAAAAATAGAACCCATTGATGATGAAAAAAAAGTCAAATGGGTAAATAAGAATGACAAAGCATGTTCCCTCTTTTATATCTACATATGCTATTTTCCTTGTTCCCTCTGCGATATTGGAAAATTAGAAACAAAGTGGAAAGGTTTTCCTGTTCATGTATGCTATTTTTTGTCTGCTGTGTGCGATTTTGGTAAATTAGAAACAAAGGGAATTTTTCATTTTCCGAGTAAGCTAACCGATATCTAACCCTTGTTTCCATCGAGAAACAATTTTGTTTTCTTGTGTGAAAATAGTTTTTTATGAGCACGGTCTCCAAATCCATCTTCAACAACAACAACAACAACAACAACAATCCTCCTCCTAAACAATATAATATGTTTTACACTAGCTCACTTGGTTAAAATTTGCTTTATTAATCAAGAGGTCTTGAGTTCAAGTCTCTTTTTTGTTACTTTTTTTGAAAAGGTTCATGCATCCATTGTAAATGTATTTCACTTAAATTATAAAAGTGAATCACTATCAGTAGCTTTAATATTTTATTTTAAGTCATTTATTTTGCATGTAACTTTCATTTTTAAAGTAACTTCATTGTAAAAGTGATCCCCACTTATTTTATAAAAGTGGGTCACTTCATAAGAAACTTATTTGTAAAAGTGAGTTTATTAGGAGGGGTATCACCACGTGGACCAATTTCTACTTGCCACATGGCTCTTTGGTTACCGTTTTTGCCTTTTTCAAAAGGGTATAACATTCACATCTGAAGTCTATTTTCAATGCTTTTTTTTTAAACAACCTATTTTGTTTAGATCTTTCCATCCAGACCATCGGTTTCATCTTTATTTTTTAATATTTTGATTTAGCATCTCCTAATGATCCCATATGGAGGATGTATTAAGAAGTAAAGGATTGTACCAGATTACCTTGGGGAAAAAAATAGAACCCATTGATGATGAAAAAAAAGTCAAATGGGTAAATAAGAATGACAAAGCATGTTCCCTCTTTTATATCTACATATGCTATTTTCCTTGTTCCCTCTACGATATTGGAAAATTAGAAACAAAGTGGAAAGGGTTTTCATGTCCGTGTATGCTATTTTTTGTCTGCTGTGTGCGATTTTGGTAAATTAGAAACAAAGGGAAATTTTCATTTTTTGAGTAAGCTAACCGATATCTAACCCTTGTTTCCATCGAGAAACAATTTTGTTTTCTTGTGTGAAAATAGTTTTTTATGAGCACGGTCTTCAAATCCATCTTCAACAACAACAACACCACCAACAATCCTCCTTCTAAACAATATAATATGTTTTACACTAGCTCACTTGGTTAAAATTTGCTTTATTAATTAAGAGGTCTTGAGTTCAAGCCTCTTTTTTGTTACTTTTTTTGAAAAGGTTCATGCATCCATTGTAAATGTATTTCACTTAAATTATAAAAGTGAATCACTATCAGTAGCTTTAATATTTTATTTTAAGTTATTTATTTTGCATGTAACTTTCATTTTTAAAGTAACTTCATTGTAAAAGTGATCCCCACTTATTTTATAAAAGTGGGTCACTTCATAAGCAACTTATTTGTAAAAGTGAGTTTATTAGGAGGGGTATCACCACGTGGACCAATTTCTACTTGCCACATGGCTCTTTGGTTACCGTTTTTGCCTTTTTCAAAAGGGTATAACATTCACATCTGAAGTCTATTTTCAATGTTGTTTTTTTAAACAACCTATTTTGTTTAGATCTTTCCATCCAGACCATCGGTTTCATCTTTATTTTTTAATATTTTGATTTAGCATCTCCTAATGATCCCATATGGAGGATGTATTAAGAAGTAAAGGATTGTACTAGATTACCTTGGGGAAAAAATTAGAACCCATTGATGATGAAAAAAAAGTCAAATGGGTAAATAAGAATGACAAAGCATGTGGACTAATCAAAATATTAGTCTCTATTGATTTAAGGTTTCACCTTCAAGGAAATGATGACCCTGATGATGCTTGGAAAAAGATTGAAGCTCTGTTTGGTAGACACAATATTATTTGAGCCCACTAGTTGGATAATCAATTAATGACTTTAAGTCAAATGATTTTCCTTTCATTGAATATTACTTATCTAAATAAAAAATACTTAGAATCTTATGTATAGAATGAAAAATAGATATGTTGGAAGATCAATGCATATAATGTCATTATTTATAATCTTGGTAGTGCATATTCTATTTTTGTATCTACCTTTTATGCCACTAAAGAAGCTCTAGGGACTGCTTATAAAAAACCCTCTCTTGATTCCTTTTGTGATGCTCTGATTCAAGAGCAAGATAAGCTTCTACAACTTGGATTGATTAGCATTGTAGGTACCTCCAAGAATCCCAAGAAGTAACATCCTCACCACAACAATAAGAAAAATAAGGGTCCCAAACCTTCTCAGCCAGATTCTGCTCCTAATGGTGACAAAGGAGAAAAATAAAAAACTAAGAAGACTGACAAACATTGCAACTTTCGTGGGAAAGATGGCCACGATGAGTCCAAATGTTTTAAGAAAACAACAACTTTAGAAACAACGATTAAGAAGAACAACATCAATATTGATTCTTATTCTTCTTCTTCTCATGGACATGCACTTTCTGTTTATGGTTTCTCCTTCAATGAAATTTCTACTTCTTCTTCTGATAAGTGGCTTATTGATTCTAGAGCATGTTATCATATGGCTAAGGACAAAGCCATATTTTCTGCTCTAACTGAATGTAACACCAATAACCTATTGTTTTTATGATAAATCTCATAGCGTTGTAGGGTTTGCAACAATTCAGGTAGATAATGGTGATTTCAATGATGTATTATGTGTTCCAAGTCTTTCCCGCAACCTTATGTTAGTATATCAAATTAATCATTCAGGGAAGGTAAAACGTAGAGTTTTCCCCTCACCAAGTTACAATAAAGGATATCAAATATCCTAAGCATGTTCAAACAACTAGAATTGTTGATTATATTACTAGGTTGTACAACTTTGAAAACTTTGGGTCATCATATTTTCCATCATTTTTTGTTGCTCATAACGATGACTTAAACAAACTTTGGCATGAACGGTTTGGTCATATAAAATTCACTCATTGCAACAACTACGTAATCAATAGACGGTGAATGGTCTTCCTCTTGTTTCTTGTAGAGATGGTGTTTGTGCCGGTTGTGTTTTCGAAAAATATCATTAGGACATTTTTGGCAAGTGTGCCTCTTGGCATGCCTCGACCACTTTGCTTCTTGTTCATAGTGACTTATCTGGTCCACTTTCTTCTCCTTATTTTTTTTGGGTGCAAGTATTTCTTAACTTTCATCGATGAATTTTCTAGATGTACTTGGGTTTACTTCTTAAAAATTAAAAGAAAAGTTTTTGACAAGTTCTTGGCCTACAAGGCCCTTGTAGAAAAGAAATATGGACATCAAATTCAAAGGTTAAGAACAAATAATGGAGGAGAATATGTGAACACTAAATTTACAAGTTGTTGCACTATACATGGCATCCAAATGCAACACACTGTTCCCTATACACCACAAAAATGATGTTATTGAGAAAAAGATCCACACATTAAAATAAATGATTAATTGTATGATCCAATCTAAGGGATTATGTCTAAAGTATTGGGTGGAAGCCATTAATTGTGCAAATTACATAGTAAATCACACTCCCACAAAGGCTCTAAACAATATATCACTGGAAGAAGAATGGAATAAAATTAAGCTATATGTATGTCACTTATGTGTATTTGGAAATGTAGCATGGGCTTACATTCCCGATGAGAAAAGGAAAGCATTGCAACCTAAGAGTGAGAAGTGTATATTTGTTGGTTATTCTGAAGATTTCAATGGTTACAAACTTCTTCAGTCTCATTGTAATGAAATTATTATTAGAATATGTGTTAAATTTGATGAAATTATCTTGGCCTACGAGCCTAATTGAACATTTGTGCCTTCTTTGGCCTACGATCCATCTTTAGTTTTTGTGCCTTCTTCTATTCTCATTCTGATTTTTTCTTCTTCAGATGATGATAGTGAGGATGAAAATCCACCTCCTCCTACTTACCTTGCTCTATATGAGTCCATTGAACCTGAACTTTCACCATCACCATCGCTTCCTAGATGGGTCCATTCAACACGAGAAGCAACTGGTGATCTTGCATGTGATCCTTTGGATCAACATCAGACATGTTCAAAGTTCCAATGAGCCTCTTCTTTTTTGGTTCAAGTTTCAGAGACTCATGATCTAGAGACATTTGAAGAATCTTCATGTCATCCATATTGGGATACAACAATGAATGAAGAGTATCAATATTTAATGGCGAACGATACTTGGGATATTGTACCTCTTCCAAAATGAAGAAAAATTGACAGGTGTAAATGGTTCTACATAACTAAGTATGCATCAGATAGAAGTGTTGAAATACAAAAGGCTTGGTTAGTTGCCAAAGGATTTTCCTAAGTTGAAGGAATTGACTATAATGAAACCTTTTCCCCTATAGCCAAAATGAATTCCATCCACCTTGTTCTATCTCTTGTAGCCTCACATGAATGGGAGGTCCATTAGATGGATGTCAAATCTAGTTTCTTGCATGGGGATTTTCAAGAAGAAATCTACATGGAACAACCTCTTGGCTATGTACAAAATGATTCCATCCTTGTTTTTCGCCTTAATAAATCTCTTTATGGTCTTAAGAAAGCTCCTCAAGCTTGGTATTCCAAAATGGACAACTTTCTTCTTGATACCAACTTTTCTAGATGTCATTCTAACCCTAATGTCTATACCAAGAAAGTAGGAAGCCATCTCATAACCCTTTCTCTTTATGTTGATGATCTTATTCTCATTGGTAGTGACCCAACAAATTTAAACCATGTGAAAACCACCCTTAAGAAGAAATTTGAAATGATAGCCTTAAGAGTTTTTCACTATTTCCTTGGCCTCCAAGTTTTGCAAGCCAAGGAAGGAATTTGTTTTTACTAGTCTAAGTATTCTTATGACCTTATTCACCACTTTCACATGGAAAATTCAAAACCATCCGCTTCTCCCTTCCAGTCTAGAGTAAAAATTGCTGCCACTTGTTCTTCTCTTGATGTTGATCCCACTTCATACCGTCAATTAGTTTGTAGCCTCTTATACTTGATTCATACCCATCCTAATTTTTCCTTTGTTGTTAGTCTTGTTGCCCGGTATATGCAAACAACCCATCAAATCTATTGGAAAGAAACTAAGAGGATACTTCAGTATGTTCGTGGTATAGTTCGGTTTGGAATACATTAAAGTTCAAGGGGGACTCCTTTATTGGTTGGTTTCATTGATTTAGATTGGGTTGTCGAACTTGATGATCAAAATTCTATTGTAGGTTATGTTTTTCAGCCTTAGTTCAGGATCTGTCACTTGGGTCTGTAAGAAACAACATGGTATATCTCTTTTTTCAGTAGAAGTAGAGTATCGAGAAATGATTAATTCTATTCAGGAATCCTTATGGCTTCGATAGATCCTTTCAGAGTTTGGATTCCAACAAAATCATCCGACCAACCTCTAGTGCAACAATTAAAGTGCCATCAAGTTTTCCAAAGATCAGTTTTAGCATCAACGCAACAAACACATCGATATACACATGCACTTCATTAGAAAGATCACTCATGATTGAGTTATTGAAGTGCTCTTCTTACAGAAGATCAAGTTGCATAAATTTTCACAAAGTCTCTTACATAAGCGAATTTGTCCAAACTTCAATATTTGTTAGGAGTTTAGGAAGTTTTCATTAAGGGGGGATAGTATCTAATGCCTCCTTCCTTCTCCTATTGTGTATCCTTTCTAAATCCTTCAATCCTATCCCCAATTTTTTTTAAGGGGGATGTTAGGATATTTAGACACTTAGGAGTTAGTTAAAATCAACTTGGTCTAATGTGTTGTTAGGTGAAAGTTTGTTTCTTAGTGTGTTTCGTTAGTATGCCTTAGTATGCATTTTTAGTTAGGTAATACGAAAGTCATGATATGTTCCTGACATAGAGTGATCAGGCGATTCATATTCTCCTTGATCTTAACGATTACATTGATCTATGGTTTAACATTTGATTGGTACATGATCTCTATTTAAAGAGCATGGAGGGTCATTTTCTGATGATCAATTGCGAGAAACTCTCTTGTAAATCTCTCTGTAATAATTTTCTTTTTCATTAATAAATTTCTCCAAGTGGACACTTGGTTGGGGCCATAGATGTTTCCTCGTAGGGGTTTTACCATGACAAAACATCGGTGTGTTGATATTTTATATGGTTTTGTGAGTGATTACTAAAGGTGTTCGCCCTTTGTTGGAATACCTGTGTTTTCGAACAATGGGAACCCCCTTCACTACACACAATCCCTCATTCCTTCAAACTTCCCTCAAGGGTTCCAACACAAGTTGGATAGGAATCTCTTTTGCTGGGGACTCTAGGGATGTCAGCTGCAAGGAAAAACTCACATCAACAAGCTCACTCCTATAGGGTAATTTGTCTCACAAAATCTCACTCTACAGACCTAAAACATTTCTTCTTCATGCATTGCAGCCCTAAAAAAACTACCATGCATGCCCACTATGGATGCCTTCAACCTCCAACACTTTGCACCCCCTTGCTGTCCCTAAAATTGGTTGTAAAAACTATCTACCATACCCATTCAAATTTCCATATTCCTCATGCATGTTTACTCCCACATTCCCAAATGTTGAATATACTCAACCCCCATTCTCTCATAACTATGGGATGCGAATTTTCAGACTAACCCTCTTACATTTGTTTAATTATTGGCTTGGGGAACACTCAAACATAAAATATAAGATTTATACAAAATAATAAAATTCCGAAAGGTGGGTTGGGATTAATACCCATGAATAATTCCCCCTGGGACCCCCTCTTACACCTTCCCCTCTTGTGTAAACTAATCCTCCATTACTTCGTCCATGTCCATTAGTATATGTTAGCACCAGAAGTCACCTCTGGATTGCGGCAGAGGTAAGCCTAATACCCATCAGTTTTAATGTCATAATGAATGAATAAGGGTGGTCGAATGGGCATAGACCCAAGAGAATATCACTTTAACTCAGAGTCTCGGATCAGTCAAAACATAATTAAGTGAGGTCTTGATCTAACTCCAGTCAAGAAGTTGAGTTTAAAATGAGCAGAGGGAAGACTTGGTGAGAAAATGTAAGATTCTGCTATGGACATTCGGTCTTCCAACAGCCTAAGGAAGAAAAGCTTCAAGAACAAGATCCTCTTGGACCCGAAGTTTTAGACACTAAGATATGCCTAAACGACATAGTTATAACAACACGATGATCAAACCTACATCACAATGATACTGTAACAACTCGACTTGATCCTCCAATTCCGAGCTACTTAGTGTAAGAGTTAAAAGATAACACATGAAACTGATTAAAACTGGTGAAAATATTGTACTGATCAAACCTACATCACAACAACATAACTACCCTCAATTGGATCCTCCAATTCCGAGTGTTTTAACATAGTTTTTTATAGAGATACGGAAAGAATCTGAATTTCATTAAACAAGAAGTCTCAAATACAGATGCATAACCAGAGGAACCAATGTTTCCATAAAACTTTACAATATGGGAGCCTAGCTCAACCATCGATGACCCTTACAAAATATCAAAATTGAGTATAAATACTCAGAACTACTCATGACCCTCAGGGATACGATTGGACCACTGCATTCAAATCTTTGCATTTCCTCCTTCTCCTATCAGACTGAACATGTTTTCCTCTATCAGACATGAAATTATAACAGTATGGACTTTGCAGGAAAACCCATTTATAGAGGAGCTTTGGGCTGTCAGCTAGCCGCCACGACCATCCTTTCTTGCTTTCCATTAATGGGGTGAAACGAGGCTTCAACCAACACCCCCTATTTCCATTAATTGTCTTCATTGGGATCAGGATGAGTTCTGACATCCATGAATTCCCCAGGCGGTGCCCTGACTTCTTCAAATCAATCTCAGTGCTTCGAGCCCTGCTTCTCTTCTTCTGCAATCAATACATGCGCTTTCGGCCCTTTAGCGCAGGTTCTTTCCATCGTTCCACACAACCTTGGGCCATGACCCTGCCCTTATCCCCTATAAAATTTCAGGGCTTCGCATTTTGGGAGTTTTCACTCCCTTTGATTTCAAAAATCCCGATGCCCGAAATTACGAAAACGGCCCATCTGGATCGACGATCGTATTTTCATTGAACTTGAAAGCTAGGATCATTTGCTCGAACAATATCAGCCACTCGTTTCTCAACAAGAACCTTCCCTTTCTTTATGGCTCTGCTCCCATATGATTGCGGGTTGTGACCCTATAATTAACCAAATAACATTTTGTGACTTCGCATATCGGGAGTTCTCACTCCCCTTGATTCACAACATCGCGATGCCCGAAATCGTGAAATGGTCATATCCAGATCGATGGTAAGATTTGATCTAAAATTGATGGCCAAGATTGCTTCCCCGAAGACCCCACATCACCAGATCTACGCGACAGGTGCTAATCTTCTTCCCGGACCCGCACACCATAGGGCCACGGGCTATGACCATGGGCCCAAACTTTGAGCACTTCGCATGTCGGGAGTTTCCACTGTGCTCCATGCTCGAACCTTCGATATGTGAAATCGTGATTTCTCATTATCTACTGCCACATGCCCCTCTACTTTAGATGACCCAGATAAAATTGTCATTGTGGGACCACATAACATCGACACTGCTGGGAAGACTTTTCTTTGGTCTGGATCCTGTCCCATGCATCCCCTGGAATGGACGACCCTAATTATTTTGCGATTTCGCATGTCGCGAGTTTTCAGGACTCGCCCTCCTACTTTCTCGACTCACGAAATCACGAAAAGATGACCCAACGGTCCATATCTCTCCCTTGATCAACAACTGCGATCTTTTCATGATTTCGTGCTTCAGGAGTCTTTGATGTGATCGACTCTCGACCTATCGATTCATGAAATCATGACTATGATGATCATGTGCCACATGTCCCTTTGAAATGAGCGGCCCAGATATCACAATTTTCAGCCTTGGTCTGATGCTAAACTTTGCACAACTCTATAATCCTGATCCCTCGATGGCTATCGATCTAATTTATCTGATGAATCCGATGGTTGAGACTAAGTCTGTGATTGATGGCTTTTCACCGACCAGGTATGTGCGTGCCTTTGCATAATCACACCCTGACTTTGGATAAAAATGCATATGGTGGGTTTTTAAACCCCTTTTCTCACATTTGGTTACCCAATGGCCAACTTCAAAGGAAAAACATCCCCTTTCAAGAATAAGTTCTAACATCAGGCTCCATGGGTGATAGAGTCCTCTCTGCGAGGCTCTAAGATCTCCTTTTGCAGTTCCAATCGCCTTCTGTTGGGCTAATGATTCAAGCTCAAAACACACTACTGAAAATACAGGCCGAAAGTAAAAACAAAAATAAACACACATGCTCGAAGGAGATTATTTATGTACAGTCCTAAACTAATAAAATTTTACATAGTGCTAGGTGAAAGAAAACTTCCACCATATCCAATCAAGTAACTTCCCAAATGGAAGCTCCTTTACTTTGTCAATGATCACTAATAGTTGATGCAACCGCAACAGTGGAACGGTTACATACTTTAGATTTCCTCCTAACGTTGAGGTTAGGATAAAGCTGGGTGGCTTCAAAACATGAAGGAAGTACAAATCCATGTACTCCTTCACAGGCTCGTAGGTCAGATGGTGAACTCCCAAAAATTTGTAACAGGCGGCCATCCTTGTTACGCAACTACTCACACATGGCTGAATCTCTCTAGTAGGTGTAGGAGGGTGATCAGTCGATACATGCTGACTGATCTCAGGAGATGTATGCTCATTAATAGGTTCTGAATAGGAGATAAACTGCTCCTTCTACTGCTCCTCTGGTTCTTCTGGTTATTCTTCTTGGCTCTCCCAAGGGTCAGATTCATAATCATCATAAACATGACCCATGGGAAAACTCTTCTCTTCATCTTGCTACTTAGTGTCTTCAGAAGGTCTAGGAGGGATGATTTCCTCAAGATAATATTGCTTAATGAACAAAGGATAAGGCCCAACAGTCTATTCTTGGAAATCCTGCACATCCAACTCAGAACTTGAATTGTAACTATCATATACAGGTTGGTCACTTCTCTGGTCGGTGAACTGTGATGTGGGGATTTGTTGCTCTTCGTCTAAATAATACTCAAAGCTAGGGACAATAGGACAAAGTGGAACGATCTCTCGATCCTTCTTTTTAGTCCCAAATGTAAACACATCATGGGAAATACCGTGAAGAAAAAGAGAAGAATCCTCCTCCACAATGGCTTGTTTCGTTAAAACCGAGACAACAGGCTTATGAGGGGAAGAAACTAATGTCTCTACCACTATGTAATCTTGAATACTACCCTCATCAGTAGGGCTGCCAAGAACAAAAACTTCAAGAACTGGAAAATCCTCTGTATTTTCTTCAAAAAGGCGGCAGTCATGATCTGCCTTCAACTCTTCTATCTCTGTAGAGAGATATTCTACCAGCTCTGTCAACTCGCCTAGAGAATCCTCCTATTCATGGTCCTCACCCTCACAGCTTTCATAAGACACAACCACATATTGATCATGGCCTTCATATTCCTCACAACAATTATGACAGATTAACTCAGAGGAATAATGCCTTTGACAGTGCCTACTAAAGGCTGCATGAAACTCTCTCATGGAGGAGATGCTAGAAATGGGTAAAGAATGATTCCATTCACAAGCATCCCCTGCTAATGAGAACATGAACATTTTTAATGATACATCCTCGTGATGTATATCCCATTGATGCACGAGTTCATGAAACTAGCGGAGATGCTGAGCAGGGTTTTCCTCCACATGCCCTCTAAATATGGGCAAATAATCACCCCATTCATCCACAGTAGGGACAACAATAGGAAAACCAGGAACAACAGAAAAATTAAAAGGAGAAAACCTCCGAGCCAGCATTTTGTCCATTTTTAACCAGTGGAGTCGCCAAATGATCCTTCAACCATGGAGTCGCCAGGTGAATGATATGAAAAATGAGTGTGTCTGGCCTTCATTCAACATCAAAGGCCAGATCTTATCATCGTTGTTCCCCATAGGACTTCTCAAGATGAGAAGGAAGCTGTTGAAAACCTTCTCGAGAAAGCTCCTCCAGGTTAGCTTTCAGGTGTGCTAGAATTAGTCACACTGAAACAGTGGAGTCGCCAGGTGCACAGTTGCAATCTTTGAAGTACTAAGTTCTGATGCACCTTCAAAACTAGTAATCTTTATCATTCAATCCCAGGGAAAATCTTCAATTTCGTCCCCAACAACGACACCATAAATGTTATCACCAGAAGTCACCTCTGTATTGCGGCAGAGGTAAGCCTAATACCCATCAGTTTTAATGTTACAATGAATGAATAAGGTTGGTCGAATGGGCACAGACCCAAGAAAATATTGCTTTAACTTAGAATCCTGGACCAAGCAAAACATAAGCAAGTGAGGTCTTGATCTAACTCCAGTCAGGAAGTTGAGTTTAAAATGAGCAGAGGGAAGACTTGGTGAGAAAATGTAAGAGTCTTCTATGGACATCTGGTCTTCCATCATCCTAAGGAAGAAAAGCTTCAAGAACAATATCCTCTTGGACCCGAAGTTTCAGACACTAAGATATGCCTAAACGGCACAATTATAACAACACGATGATCAAACCTACATCACAATGCTACTGTAACAACTTGATTGGATCCTACAATTCTGAGCTACTTAGTGTAAGAGGGAAATGATAACATAGGAAACCGATTAAAACTGGTGAAAATATTGCAGTGATCAAAACTACATCACAACAACATAACTACCCTCGACTGGATCCTCCAATTCCGAGTGTTTTAACACAATTGTTTACAGAGATACAGAAATAAGTTGACTTTCATTAAAAATAAGTCTCAAATACAGATTCATAACCAGAGGACCAGTGCTTTCTCAAAACTTTACAATACGGGATCCTAGCTCAACCATCGACGACCCTTACAAAATATCAAAATTGAGTATAAATACTCAGAACTGCTCATGGCCCTCAGGGATACGATCAGACCATTGCATTCAAGGCTTTGTGTTTCCTCCTTCTCCTGTCAGACTACACATGTTTTCCTCTATTAGACGTGAAATTAAAATAGTATGGACTTTGCAGGAAAACCCATTTATAGAGGAGCTCTAGGTTGTTAGCTAGCTGCCACAACCATCCTTTCTTGCTTTCCATTAATAGGGTGAAACGAGGCTTCAAACACCACCCCCTATTTCCATTAAATTCCTTCATTGGGATCGAGATGAGTTCTAACATCCATGAATTCCCCAGGCGGTGCCCTGACTTCTTCAAATCAATCTCGACACTTCGAGCCCTGCTACTCTTCTTCTGCAATCAATACATGCGATTTTGGACCTTTAGCACAACTCCTTTCCATCGTTCCACATGACCTCGGGCCATGACCCATTGCTTATCCCCTATAAAATTTTGGGGCTTCGTATTTCGAGAGTTTTCACTCCCCTTGATTTCAAAAATCCTGATGCCTGAAATCCTGAAAACGACCTGTCTGGATTGACTATCGGATTTTCGTTGAACTTGACGGCCAGGATCATTTCCTCAAACAATCTCAGTCGCTCGTTGCTCGACAGGTGTCATCCATTTATTTATGAATATTCTTCCATATGACCATGGTCTGTGACCCTATACTTAACCAAATAACATTTCAGGACTTCACATATCGAGAGTTCTCACTCCCCTTGATTCACAACATCGCGATGCCCGAAATCGCGAAATGGTCATATCCAGATCGACGGTTAGATCTGCTCTAAAATTGATGGCAAAGATTGTTTCCTCGAAGACCCCACATCAACAGCTCTATGTGACAAGTGCTAATCGTCTTCCCGGACCCGCACACCATAGGGCCACGAGCTATGACCATGCACCCAAACTTTGAGCGCTTTGCAATTTCACGTGTCGGGAGTTTGTGTTGTGCTCCATGCTCGAACCTCCGATATGAGAATTCACAATTTCACATTATCTACTACCATGTGCCCCTTTGCTATAGACAACCCAGATCAAATTGTCATTGTGGGACCAAATACCATCGACACTCATGGGAAGACTTTTATTTGGCCTGGATCCTATGTCACGCATCACCTGGAATAGATGGCCCTGATTGTTTCACGATTTAGCATGTCGCAAGTTTTCAAGACTCGCCCTCCTACTTTCCTGACTCACGAAATCACGAAAATATGACCCAACGGTCCAAATCTCTCCCTTGATCAACGACTGCGATCTTTTCACGATTTTGTGTTTCGGGAGTCTCTGATGTGATCGACTCTCGATCTCTCGATTCGTGAAATCACGACTATGTTGATCGTGCACCACATGTCCCTCTGAAATGAACAGCCCAGATCTCACGATTTTGGGCCTTGGTCTAATGCTAAACTTTGTGCAACTCTATAATCCCAATCGCTCGATGGTCGCCAATCTAATTTATCTGATGGATCCGATGACTGAGACTGAGCCTGTGCTTGATGGCTTTTCACCGACCAGGTATGTGCGTGCCTTTTCATAATCGCGCCCCGAATTTGGATGAAAATTCATATGGTGGGTTTTTAAACCCATTTTCTCGCATTTGGTTACCCAATGGCCAACTTCAAAGGAAAAACATCCCCATGCAAGAATAAGTGGTAACATTATCCATCATTGCATTTTATTTATTATCATTATATACAATGTTTACATATTACATATTCAGGCTTTTGGCCATACATCGTAATTTACATTACATATCGCTAATTCGTGGATTAAAAATGGGTATGTTACACAACTTATCATTTTTCTTTCATTTATTTTATTTTATTTTGGCTCTTCACCTCTAGCTATTTTATTTTTATTTTTCTTAGGCTTGCACATTTATTCACTAGACCTTGCTAAATGACATTTGAAAAGTCAAATCATACGCAGGAAGTGTTTTTTTATATGGACGAGACAAAAAAGAAAGGGGAAAATGGAAAAGGTTAAGAAATGGATTACACTATTCAACTTAGAAAATGGGTAGTACTATGTGGCCTAGGACATGACACACCTTCCTAAGGACAATTGTGTCTCCCCATGGTAATGCAAGACAAAATAATAATGCATTTAATGTTAATAAGAGTTACCAATTCATACCAATGTGCATCACTTTCACGACAAGGTTAGAAACCATCACACCACTTCTAAGCAAGAAACCAATGCATGCAATCATAGCACGTGAATTGAAGTAAATTCATAGTGGAGTATCATTTGTAAAGAACATATAAAGTGAAGGGCAAATGAACTAGTATATCACTATAGAGCTATCAAAATAAATCATGTGTATTTGATGGATTAAGTGGAAGAGTAGGTCTTAATTTGAAGGGCTGAGAAGAAAGATCTCATCAATGAAACATCACCACACTCAAGAAAGTGTGTCTCTAAAGGTAGTTTCCCTCAAGGGAAACATGGGTTAACCCCCATCTACATTGGTTCAATGTTTGGAATGATTGATTCCCATCCATCATTTTCTAATTCGAGTTTTAGAGGTTTTTCAACATCTGAGATAATAAGGGTAAGCATATGAAACTTGTCATTTTGGTGTTGAGGCAAAGGGAACTAGTAATGGTGATTCTCGCTACACTCATTCATTGCTTGAACAAAACTATGGCAGGGTCTCCCCTTTGGGCAGTAGGAATATCTAGAGCACGATGACTGTGGAGGGTAATCACTACTCAAGGTAAATGGTGTACACCTCATTGATCCATTTTACCCAAAATCTAATATGAATTCATCACATCTAACTCCTTTTGTACCTAGAGAACAATTCACATGTATAACTTTGCATGTATTAGAGATTTATCAAATGAGGAAAAGATCCTAGCACGATTATATTTATTTATCATTGCATTATTTCCTTTTTTTTAGATGAGAAAAAAAATTCCATTTTGATACATTGCCACATAACAAAAAACTCGATAGCCCAAGAGAGTTTATCTCCTAAAATTACATATTTCCAAGTAATGGATGTGGTGTAGCATCCCTAGACCCATGTTGGGCAATGCCACATGAAATTTACGAGTTCTGATACCATTTTAATTAGATGATAATGCTCTACAAATGCACATATTAATGTAGAATAACAACAAGTATATATATACAACATATATAGGAAAAACATATGAAAATAAACGCATAAATATTAACACAACACATAAATTAACACACAATAGAAACTTATCTTTGGTAAAAAGAACACCTAGTGCATGTTCACCTTCCATTTTCCTCCTAGCCTTAGAAAACACTGCTCATAACTCTTAGCAGTGGGTCACCCCCAAGATGGGGTTAAAACTCCACTCAGGTACAAGAATCCTAACCAGGCTAAGGTCTCTTAGACAACAAGAAAATTTGACTCAAGTGCCAAATCTAACAAACAACCTATAGTCCCTCATTCCCCACATGCCTGTCCCACCCCAAAAAATGTCCCCCTTCTCTACTCAACAGTCCTTCGACTACCCCACTTCCCTTCCGAGGCTTCAACAATAGGCCTGATAGGAAGTCTCAGAGCCTTGTAGTTGCAGTTTTTCACCTTGGGAATCAATTCCCCAACAGTTCTCTCACCTGGAGAAAATTCTCATGGGCTTGACAACCCGCTTCTTCAATATCGCACAGGCCTAAAAACCTGCCTCTTCAGTCCAATTCAAAATATTTCCATGGTATAGGTACAGGTACAAGTGATGGCAGCATGAAGGTACAATTGGCAATAGTAAGGTGTGGTGAGAATAATGATCCAATGATAGGAAATGAACTAAGTCTCCTAAAAATTATGCGCATGTTTCACAACTTGATGCTTGTCATGTTGGAAACTACATGGGTCCCCCACATGGACCCACCACATGGTGATACATTTCTCCCTTAGAGACTCAGGATAAAATGAATTATCGCATACTTTAGACTTTAGGAATATTAATAAAATATTCCTTTTTAGATTAATCCCCCTTAGCTTAGCCCCTTTCCTAGACTCTTAGCCCCTCTTTCCCATTCTAGTGGAGTTTATCCCCCCATACTCTTTTACTTGGTTGGTCTGCAACAATGATTTTTTTTCATTAAAAACTTAGTGTGATTACTAGCCTTTTAGCTTCTGGCTCTCTAGCCTAATAACCACATAGACACTCTGGCCTCAAAATACATATATACAAAGGCACTCTGACCCCAAAGTATCCTGCCTCACCAACCTATATGTACAATTACATTATATTTACAATTGGGGTTTATCCGATGGGTATTACATTCCCCTCCCTCTTATTTATGCATTGTCCTCAGTGCATTATATAGACATTTACAATAAAAAAATTAAAAGTATTCAAAATATGTGGGCATTTTGCCTGCATAGCATCCTCGTGCTCTCAATTTTCATCCTTAGGAATGTACTAGATCTATTGGACCTTTACTATCCATATGGATTGATTCCATATATGCTTGATCTTCTAGTCTAATATGCAAACATGTTGCACTTGAAAGTCACCTTTTGGCTCCACTTGAATCGCATTCCAATTAATGAAATGATTAATATCAGGTACACACTTTTTAAACAAAGATACATGGAATACATTATGAATACACATCGATGCAGGTAGTGCAAGCATGTATGTAACAAGACAAATCCTCTCTAGGATTTCAAACAACCCACAATAACATGCTGCCAACTTTGAAAAATTTCCCAACTTCAGGGAACTTTTCTTGGCCTTTACTTTTAAGAACACATGGTCACCCAATTTAAACTCTCTCTGAGTTCTGCCTTTATCAACACAAATTTTTGGCCTGTCTTGGGTAGCCTTTAGATTCTTTTTTATTTTCACCATCTGCTCTTCCATTTCCCTGAGTAATTTTTGCCCAACCACTGATCTGTCTGGTGGATTGTCCCATCTCACTGGTGTGTTGCACTTTCTTCCATAAAGTGCCTCAAATGGGCTCATCTTTAGATATGCTTGATACCCATTGTTGTAAGGAAACTCAACCAAATGCAAATAATCCTCCCATTTTTATGGTTTATCCATCATGTACATCCTCAGCATGTCCTCGATCACTTGGTCTACCCTCTTTGTTTTCCCATCTGAATCTGGATGAGAGGTTATTCTAAAGTTCATATTTGTTCCAAATCCTTTGAATAATCCTTTCCAAAAATTTCATGTAAATTTGGGATCTCCATCAGATACAATTGTCTTAGGCACACCATGTAGCCTAGCAATTTCTCTCATATAAATATCAACAATGCTAGCTTCCTTGTGAGTGAGATTCACTGGAATAAAGTGGGAAAATTTAGTAAGTTTATCCACCATTACCATGACATAATCATGTTTCTTGTTTGTTTTGGGTAGTTTAGTGATGAAATCCATTTTTACAACTTCCCATTTCCACTCATGAATGGGCAATGGCTATAGAAAACTAGACGGGTGTCTGTGCTCAACTTTTACCTTTTGGCATTCCAAACACCTGGCAATAAAATCGACCACTTCTTTCTTCATACCCGGCCAATAATATTGGCTCTTGACAACTGCAATAGTTTTTTGGTAACCTGGGTGCCTAGCATAAGGCACATTGTTCATTTCTTTTAATATCAAAATTTTCAATTCCTGAGAATTTGGCACATAAATCCTTCCCTTGTACATGCGAATTTCATCCTTTTCCAGCTTATAGTCTTTCATTTTCTGCTACAAATCACCTTGTTGAATTTTTTCCTTTATTTCCATGTATTGTTGGTCTGATTTTGCAGCCTCTAAAATTCTTCCTTTCAAATCTGATTTGTACATGCTAATGGCTATAGCATGCATATCATGCACCCTTCTACTGAGTGCATCAACCACCATGGTATCTTTAACTTTGAGATTCCTTATATCAAAGTCATATTCGCTGAGGAATTCCAACCATCTACTTTGCCTGGCGTTTAAATTTTTATGTCTAAATAAATATTTCAAACCACTATGGTCTATCCGCACCTCAAATATTTTTCCCATGAGGTAGTGCGTCCACATATTCAAGGCATGCACTATGACTGCTAATTCCAGATCATGAGTAGCATAGGGCCTTTCATTCTCTTTTAATTTCCTTGATTCTTAACATACCACATGCCCATTCTGACTAAGGACGCCCCCATGACCTTATTTATAAGCATCTTTGCATACAATGAAGTCTTCATTTGGATCAATTTTCAATAAATACTTCAAGTGTTGGAAGCTTCTTTCACAATCAACAATCCATTCAAATCTCACACCCTTCTTTTGAAAAGGTGTGAGTGGGTGTGAAATCTTGGAGAAGCCTTCAATAAACCTTCTATAATACCCCGCAAGTCCCATGAAAGATATCACCTTTGCGACATTCCTTGGTGTTGGCCATCCTTCAATTTATTTTATCTTCTCCAGGTCCACAACTATCCCTTCCTCTAAAATAATATTCCCCAAGTAATGTATCTTCTTTTGGTAGAATGAACACTTGCTCATGTTTGCATATAGTTGATGTTCTCTCAATACTTGTAGCACCATCCTCAAGTGTTGATCATGCTCTTCTTCAGATTTTGAATAAATATGTATGTCATCCAAAAATACAATGAAAAACTTGTCCAAGTATTCTCTAAAAATACCATTCGTTAAACACATGAAGACATATGGTGCACTTGACAACCCAAATGGCACCTCAATGAACTCATAATGGCCATACTTCATTCTGAAGGTTGTCTTGTTGATGTCTTCTTCTTTAATTCTCACCTGATGATAACCTGACCTGAGGTCAATATTAGAGAATATATTTGCATCCTTTAGCTGATCAAAGAGGTCATCTATCCTTGGAAACTAGTAGATTTTCTTCACAGTCACCTTATTCAGGTGCCTAAAGTCAATGTGAAGTCTCAGGGTTCCATCCTTTTTCTTCACAAATAATAATGGGGCACCCGAAGGTGACATACTTAGGTGTATATATCCCTTCTTAAGAATCTCTTCAAGTTGCATTTGCAACTCTTTCAACTCTGGTGTACTTATCCTATAAGGAGTCTTGGATACTGGGGTTGCTCCAAGAATCAGGTTGATAGAGAAATCAATATCTCTCTTGGGTGGAAACCCCAATATTTATTTAAATACATCTTAAAACTATTTTAGGACTGCATAGTCTTCAATATTTGGTGCTTTAACCTTTGGTGTCTCTTCCATATGTGCTGCAAATAATTGGTATCCTTTCCTGAAGCTTTTCTTTGACTGCAAAGCTAAAACTTCTCTAATATTTACAACTCTTGGAATACCCTGTACTAATTTCAAGTTTCCTTCTTTATCCAAGTAGGTAAAAGCCTTATTGTAGTAGTCTAGGACAACATGATGCGTATCCAACCAATCCATACCAATTAGGAAATCATATGAGCCAAAAGGTATGATATTCAAATCTACCCTTGTGTTTAGTCCATTCTTGTCCATTGGGCATGCCTTAACCACCTCGTTAATTTTCCTTTTTTCTCTTGTAGCTAGTTTCACCAACCAAGGTTTCCCAAGCTTTATTTTTGGCAATTGAAATATTTCCACCATATTAGGATCTAGATAACTATGACTAGCTCCTAAATAATTTAAAATAGCAATGGGTTGAATGTTGATCTTACCTTCCACTTTAATCATATGTGACTGAAACTCAACTTGCTTGTTATCTAGGGCTACGTAGATCCTAGGTACATTTATGCACATGTCCTCCACTATATTAGCTTTCTGTACATTGTGAACAATCCTCACTTTTTCACCTCTATGAAGACAATCTCTGTACATGTGGTCTCCCCACAACCCCAACATTGAATAAGTTGTTGCCTTGGTATTTGCCCCACTATTTCTATCATTATGGGATATTTAGAAGCTAGATGTCCCTAAGTATTGTTGTTGAAAAATGGTGGTTGGTTCCCTTCTTCCTCTGCTCCATCCTTCTTTTCTTCCCTTCTTCCCAAGCCTTTTGGAAATTTGGTCTTCCTCTTTGCTGATCAGAGAGGCATTTATCTCTCCTTATGGTTTCCTCTAGTGTCTTGGGATCATCATACTGTATCTTATCATTGATAAATGATGGCATCCCACTCAAGTACCTATGAATATTAACCTGTTCGTACTTGATGAAAGAAACATATTTCAGCAGCTCTAAAAATCTCATTTCATACTCATCTATGGTCATACTCCCAAGTTTGAGCTCAAATAACCCCTTCATTTTCTTATCATATTATCATTTGGTTAAGTATTTATTTTGAAAATACCTTTTAAATTATCTCCAAGTAACCTTCTTCTCATCAACGTGTTGCACTTACATAAATTGGTCCCACCACATTGATGTTTTTCCTTTGAGTTGGTAAATGATAGTTCTTCCTTCTGCCTGTGAAGAGTAATTATGCAGCTGAAAATACTTCCTCATCCTTCTTGTGTTCACCATCAAATGTAGGAGGCTTGATTTTATTCATTTCTCCCTATAGCTCATCCACTCTAGACCTCCTCTTATTATTTTTGACAGGAGATGGACTTGAACTACTATGTGCTCTCCTAATTGAATTTCTTGGAGAGTGATGGTGATGTCTTCCAACACTTCTTGTTCTTCTCCTCTCATCACGAGACTCGTGAATCCTTGATTTGCTTGACTTGGTCTCCTTATCCATATTCTTCTATATTTTGTCCAAGATCTACATCAACTTGATGTTGAATCCTTCTTGCTACTCCTTGGCTTTCATAAGCCTCTCATTATCAGCTTTATAACTTTGGAAATTCTTTTTCATGCTTTTTTATGGTCTCTATAAAGTGCATTCTTTCTTCCTTTCCTTCTCCATGTCCATTTGAATTTGTAACCTCATTACCTATACTTACATACATCCTTCTGATCTCATCTTTATGGTTGTAGGTTCTTTGTACATATTCCATGCTTCTGATCTCTGTGTTGAGCCTATTATGTCAAATTTATGTTCTGCAAAATGTGCAAGCAATAATATTTGTTAGACTAAATAATTATGGAATCTATAAATACTAGGCACACTTATATTCCATGATATTATCATAATCCTTTATTTTGATTCCTTGTGAATTTAATAGTCCAATTTAATGTTCTGGGTGAATATTTGGACTCCTATATCCAATACCTTTCCAATTACTACTTCCTTGCTCATTTCCAAGTCATGAGCAAAAAATTATGGTCATTTTACCATTACCCATTTATTCTTTTTGTTCACCCTTCAATTAGGTGGAACCTTTAGCTATGTCCATAAATCTTTGCACATGCTCCTTTCAAGTTTTGACAAGGGACCAACTAGGCTCCTTCATAATCATATTTTGGAAAATCTATCCAAGTTTCATCTTCATCCAGGTTCCAAGCTGCTAGATAGAACCTACAAACGTTTCATGCCAATTAATATTTTTGGTCGTGAATTGTACATGCTCCTTCTATGCCCTAATATACATTTTTGTGTGCCCAAATTTCTATTTTGACTCCATGGTTGTTTTCTATGGCTCAGTATATTTCCATAGACTACTCATGTGCCTCAATCCGATTATGGATCAAGAAGTTATGGCCCTCAGAAGTTAATTGGGTCTTAAAATTTACCTTCCACTGTTTGGCCTATAACTCCCTCATACTAACTCCATTTGACGAATGGTTTACACCGTTAGAAATATCTCTTTGAGATTTACTATTTTAGCTACAAATATTATATGTGTTGCCTACGATACTTATAGTCTCAAAAATTAGATGTCCAAAGAACACTGTTTAGGGCCTAAATAAATCCATGAAAAAACATGACCTGGAAAACACCGAAATTTTCTAATAATTTTCATTAATTTTTGATAATTTTAGCCTCCTTATGTTGAATGGGATGCTAACGTGGAATGTGATTCTACCTGGTACCCTTGGAAGGATTCCATGTCATCTCCTAACCACTGTGGCCCTGCCCTGTCGACCTCTTACCTCCTTCTTGCTTCTCCTTATCCCTTTCCCTTCATCGGCATAAACCTATTATTTTTAGGGCCCCATATGTCCTTGGATGCCATGTGGTGCCTTTGTATTGGGTTGTGGGGATAGGAGGTTCCCTTCCTGTACCCACATACCTCGGTGCACACATTTCCATTCCATTACAATCCAATGGTCAACTATTGTAGGGCACCGATGATGGTT
>JASDQU010738116.1:143710-154063 GCA_032191745.1 Picea mariana
CCCCCCCCCCCCACTTCCCATGAATACCAAGGGGTCCGATAAGTGGTATTGGGAGGGACACTTGTCACCTCCAGGTGAAATCAGACCCCACCCTCCCAATACCACTTACCACCTCAAGGGGGTCCGACATACCGCTTACCTCTCCAAAACCGTCCTCCCCCAAAAACTCAAAACTGCGATTTTTGCCAGTTTGACCAGTTTTTTTCCAGAAAGGATTCCAGGAAAACGAAGACATATTTTCATAACCCTAGAGATTTGTTTTTTCATCATGGGCTGAAGAACAAAAAATCTTCCAGAGTTTTCACAGGTGCTACTAGTTGGGAGAATCAAAGCCATATTTTAGCCTCATTTTTCAGTTTTGCGTTTTTCCTGTTTCAGTCCTCATTTTTAGGGAGATTTTTCGGCGATCTGGAGACAAAATTGGAAAAACTGAAGGAGGTTTTTGTCCATCACATGCTCATCTACAATAACCTCCTCTATATTGTGCACAAGTGTCACTTAGAATAAGAAACAGATGTCTGAGTGGACCCCATTTTTGCAGAAATTAGGCCTATCTTTCATGGCGGACAATTCAGGATTTTTAGGTATTTTTATTCCTATTTTTGGCCGAGGTGGTTGAATTGGACCTTCTAATCCTAGGGAGAGTCTGTTACATATATTGTAATAATAAAAATGCACAGTATTGATGATTGAGCTCTGGTTTCATGTCCCACAGGGGATACTTTGTAATTCTCCAGATGATTTTCCAGAAATAAAAGTTGTAGCTGCAGGATTCTTGTGTTAGACTCACTGGTGATGTTTTTCCTCTCTGGGTAACTGTATTCTTACTATGTAAATCCATTTGATGTTTTCCCTAATCCAATCATTAAAATAAATATTAAGAGCAAAACTTGTTTCTTGCACTCTGTTTCTGGTCTTTTAATGATCTGCATGTTTTCATCTGAAGTTGAGCATAGGAATTCTTAGCTGCTCCTCTGCTTGATCGATTTTCCCTTCTTTTCCTCTCCTCCACTTTCATTTAATTCAATTTGATCCATCAGTATTTCTATCCTACCCTATGGAGACAATATTTTACATCTGAGATAGATCCATTTTCAGAAAGGTAGACCCCATGGTCCAATGAAAATTTGAGTTTTCAATATCCCAAACATACCAAATCCATAAACAAACCTATGATCTACATAACTAGCCTAATATCATATTTCAAACAAATCTAAATCAGAGAGAGAGATCCCTCTCTAAGTCTTGGAGGGATAGATCCAAGACTCGAAGTGGTTTTGATGTTGGCTCTGTGACTGTCTCCACAGCCTTGGGAAAATTACAGAGTTCTAAGATAATGGCGACCATAATGGGGAACTTTCTCTAGTAGTGAAATTCAAGTTCCAGATATGATCACTGATGGTGGACAGTGACCAGACACAAGAAAGGCTAAAATCTTTCACCTGGCGACTCGAATCAGCTCCAGACAGTGCCAACTCAAAGACTCCACTAGAGGAAGAACATGAAGCATGACCAAGCAGCCATTAAGATCAGGTACTCAAGCCCAAATTGCATTCAGGACATCTTTGGTTTTATATGTAATTATGTTCTATCTTATTCTAATCCTAATCAAAAGTACATTGCTGAAGATTGCATTGACCACCTGCTAATTGATGAGCCTCAAGAGACTAAGCCCCAAATTGTAGATCATGTACATACTCATACACTTGAAGAAAGCCCAGCGAGACATGAGCCTCGTGCTTTATCTCATGCCATTGTTGAAATTCCAGTTAGCTACAAGACCCTTGGTTTACCTCCTATACCTGTGTAAATCCCAGACCGATACAAGCCTCTAGATTTGCCTCCTATTCTCCATGACTTCCCTGCCAATTATAGAAAAAACCTTCCTAGGTTTGATGGGGAAAATGTGAATATCACTGCAGAAAAACACATTCAAAATCTTGAGTATTTTCTTGATATGTTTGAGGTGGAAGAAAACAATGTATGTATCAAGATGTTTGCCCTATCATTTCTAGGTAAAGTTAAAGATTGGTTTAAGAACCTTCCAGCTACAAGCATCAACATTTTTCGTCAATTTGTGAAAGTTTTCCTAGATCGATGGGTGATCATGAGAAATGTCTTTCTCATCCTAGAAGAATACAACCATTTGAAAAGACATCCAGGGGAGACACTACCTCAGTTTTCAGCAAGGTTCAATAAGGTATATCATGCAATTGCCTGCTGATATAAGGCCACCCCCAAGATCATCTCACTTGCATTACCCAGATGCCTTTGATCCTGAGATGGCATTCCAATTAAGAGAAAGGAACACTGCAACACTTGAAGAAATAAAAAATATTGCAGTCGATGTGGAAGCTGACTTGCTAAACAAAAAGGAAAAGCTAAGGGCAGAAGATAAAGATAGAACAAAAAATGAACGGATGACATCTTCAGAAATGAAACTAGATGTCATGGCCAACACTATAAAAGAGATGATGCAGGAAATTAGTATCAGAGGGGAAATTGTTGTTCAAGGCCCTTATGTCCCATTAATGCCATAAAGGGAAAGGATCAATGTCCCCAAACACCTTGCAGCCCAACCTCAACATTTTTATTCACCCAATGATTACTTCATGTACTCAATCCACAACACAATCGAAGATGAAGTTCAAAATCGGAAGATGGAGGAAGATTTTCCTTATATGATATGCATGTTCAATGGCATTTCATCCATGGATGATTCACCCAATATTGATTGGTACGATGACAATTATGATCACAATGCAGAAAGTCTTGGGGTAAGTGGACATACTTTACCCTTATGCTTCTCTTCTTTTAAATTTTTGAAGGAAATTTCTGAACAAGTGATAAATATCAAAGAAGGTAAATCTTTTGATGAGATAGTGAAGGATGTTAGTGTTGAGAAAGAGGCTATTTCAGATCTAGGATTGCAATATCCATGTTTCTCTGATTTTCGAAGTTCAGGGGAAAATTCAGAGCCCGAAATAGAATTCGAAACACTGGAATGTAACTCTGTACCATTAGATGATAATTCACTTCAAATTTTGAAGGAGGAAAATGCAGAAAATTTTCAAGAAAATGCAAGCTACTTGCCCCTATTTTTTTCCTCACTCCTGAGAAAACATTACAAGCAGATTGTACATAGAAAGGAAGAGGAATGTTCTAATGCATCAGTTGAGGAAAACAGGGGAGATACAGAAGTTGATCCAGAGGTGCAGCCCTTGAGCCTTTTTGAAGGTCAAACCTTAGATAAAATCATGAAGCTTGAAACAGGTGATGAGCTGATCCATTTTGATTCACTGCCTCTGCACTTTAATTCATTTCAAATTTTGAGAGGGAATCTTGGTCAGATTCTAGTTGAAAGTCACAGTGTAATTCATGAAGTATGAGTAGGGCCAATGCCACCATTATCTAAAGCATTTTATGACCCGATAGATGATATTCTGGATAATGTGTGTTTTCAAAGTCTGGTTTCATTTACTCCTAATGAATTAAAAAATTGTTATGACATGGATATGATCAGAAAGTTTTCCCCACTGTCTGGTTCAGCAGAAATATCAGTGCAAAACCCATTAGATGAAATACAAACACATCTTGAAATGTTTGAAGACTAGAAGACCTCACGAGCAACACAAGGTTAGGAGATGGAATGGATTGATTCCAAATGCCAAGAAACAACTTAGGTCTATTTGGACCCTATAGATATCTATATGGAGAAATGTTTCATGGAAGGGCCACAATACATTTTCAGTAGTTTATTGGTTTTTCAGATTGATCAATTTTCATATAAGGGAGATCAGGATAGAAATCCTTATCACATATCATTACCAGATCTACATCTGAGTTTGGTGAAAATCAGTGAAACAGCCCAGGTTTTCGATCCAATTTTTTACTGGTTATACTAGATGTCTCATATTGATTAGGATCAAGCATTCTTAGGATTAGAATAGGATGTATGTATATAAATAAGATCATCAGATCAACGTTTTTATCAGATTTACCATATGCAAATAAGATTGATGGGCAAGTATGTGGTTTATTTTGTTTTCTGTTTTACTTCAAAGACTCAGTCAAGGTCAGAATGGATAATCAGTTGATTTCCAATCACCAAGGTGCATGACAGATCAAGATACAAGTTGTGGGATCATTCCAATGGATAAAGCATCGGTCTGCATGTTTAGAGTTCAGTGGTTCTTGACACCTCCTAAAAGAGCTATCATCCCTAGGTGGAGCCTATGTTGGGGACCTATAATCATAGGAAACTTGATTCTTCGGCTACCAATTTGGCGTTGCTCCCGTGATGAAGACATCTGGCTCGGTTGATTCCATTTTCCCCTCCATCTGTTTCGCCTGATCATTCATCACACTACCCGATCCTTTGTCACCTTGTTGCGCCCTTCATTCCCCCATCCTTCACTTCTGCTTCTCTTCGCTATCTTCATCCTTACATTTGAAATAAACCACCTTAGGATAAAAACATTAGGTTAGTAGTTAGATTAGACTTGTTAATAATAAATTAATTATTAATTATTGATTAATTAATAATTAAGTTAGGTGTTAATAATTAGGTTAGTGCTTTATTAATCACACATTAAAAACAATTAGAAATAAAACAATATAAAAATATATAAAATATAATAAAAAATCATATATTAATAAAACAAAAAATATTAAATATCAAATAATTAAAAAACATAAATAAAACATATACGAAAATAAAACATATATTAAAACATTAATAAATAAATAATAAAAACAACAATAAAATATATAAAACAAACAAAACACATATAACAAAAATAAAACAATAAAATAAAACATAATAAAACAAAACATAAAACAAAAAATTAAAAATTAAAAAACTAAAACTAAAACTATCCTAAGTTTTCTACCCACTCTCGCATGCATATCGGACCCCCCTCACGTCCCATCAATACCAAAGAGTCTGATAAGTGGTATTGGGAGGGACACTTGTCACCTCCAGGTGAAATCGGACCCCCCCCTCCTAATACCACTTACTACCTCAGGGGGTCCGACATACCGCTTACCTCTCCAAAACCGTCCTCCCCCAAAAACTCAAAACCGTCATTTTTTCCAGTTTGACTAGTTTTGTTCCGGGAAGGATTTCAGGCAAACAGAGACATATTTTCAAAAACCGAGGAGTTTTTGTTCAGAACGGGATGAAGGACAAAAACCTCTTCCAGATTTTTCCCAAGTGCTACCAGTTGGGATAATTGAGGCCATATTTCAGCCTCATTTTTCAGTTTTGCGTTTTTCCTGTTTCAGTCCTCATTTTGTGGGAGTTGTTTCGGCGAGTTGGAGATGAAATTGGCGAAACTAAAGGAGGATTTTTTCAAGAACATGCTAATATACAATAAAATCCTCCAGATTGTTTACAGGTGTCACTGATAAGGAGAAACAGATGTTTGAGTGGACCCCTTTTTTGAAGAAATTTGACCCGTCTTTCATGGAAGACAGTTAAGGATTTTTAGGGATTTTTATTCCTATTTTTGGTCGAGGTAGTTGAATTCGACCTCCTGAGCCTGGGGAGAGTCCGTTACATATATTGTAATAATAAAAATGCACAAGATTGATGATTGAGCTCTGGTTTCATGCCCCACAGGGGATACTTTGTAATTCTCCAGATGATTTTCCAGAAATAAAAGTTGCAGCTGCAGGATTCTTGTGTTAGACTCACTGGTGATCTTTTTCCTCTCTGGGTAACTGTCTTATTACTATGAAAATCCATTTGATTTTTTACCTGATCCAATCATTAAAAGAAATATTAAGAAAAAAACTTGTTTCTTGCACTCTGTTTTTGGTCTTTTAATGATCTGCATGTTTTCGTCTGAAGTTGAGCATATGAATTCTTAGCTTCTCCTCTGCTTGATGGATTTTCCCTTATTTTCCTCTCCTCCACTTTAATTTAATTCAATTTGATCCAACAGTCTTTCTATCCTACCTTGTGGAGACAATATTTTACATCTGAGATAGATCCATTTTCAGAAAGGTAGACCCCATGGCCCAATGAAAATTCGAGTTTTCAATCTCCCAAACATACCAAATCCATAAACAAACCCATGATCTGCATACCTAGCCTAATATCTTATTTCAAACAAATCTAAATTAGATAGAGAGATCCCTCTCTGAGTCTTGGAGGGCTAGATCCAAGACTCGAAGTGGTTTTGATGTTGCCTTTGTGACTGCCTCCACAGCCTTGGGCAAATTACGGAGTGCTAACAGGTAGGGTCAATAATGGGAAAAAGGTGTGATTCTACTTGTCTAGAGCAAGGTATATTTTGAACTAAGTCATGTCTTGTTCATGATCTAGAGATATGATACAACTCTAAGTATGATGGGAAAAAGGTGTGATTCCCCTTATCTAGAGCAAGGTATATTTTGAGCTAAGCCATGTCTTGTTCATGATCTAGAGATATGATACAACTCTTAGTATGATTTGTGATGAAGGCCGTCAAGTTTACAAATGTTTAATGAGGGATTGGCATATGAAATAAATATTTTATAACAAGTGATTTGAATTTTATTTCCATAGTGTCCAAAGTCCACCCCCCCACACACAACTTAACATTCAAAAACTCTTGAACCTTTTTGCATATTAAAGTTGATGCAAATGATTTTGATGGATTTTTAAAGGAGGTAACATATTTGATTGTTATATACAAGGTTAATGGGGTGCAAATAATACAAACACACACACACACACACACACACACACACACACACACACACACACACACACACTTCTTGAGCTCGCAACACATTTGTTAGATATGGTGCATAGTAAATGGACAATGATTGGAGTAGGAATAAACATTTAATGTGAATCCTCTATCCAAACAATCATAGCCCTAGATTGCATCCATTATCTTGCATGTTAATCCTTTCACTCTGATTTCATTCTTCATTATGCTTACATTGACAGTTGGATAACAAAACTCTCTCTATGAATAACCTATTTCTATTTTGGGACTAGCTCTGTATCTTATTGTCACATCGACATCGAAATTGCAGTTTTCACAATGGTTTTTGAGCATATAGGTGGTTTTGGTATTTAAAAAAATATCGTGGTTAGAGCACAAATTTGTCATAGTTGGCTTAATTTCTATAAACATAGATAACAATGATACTCTTTTATTGTTGACGCACATTTCACATTTGTGAAATGATTATTTATCATTTTTTCAACTTTTTAAATTTTGGGATGGGATAAACTAGTTGGGTTTACTTTATGTTTGGATTTGAAATTTATCTAACAAAAATATCTCTATGAATAATCTATTTCTATTTTAGGCATTGGGATGAGGTTGTATCTTGTTGTCACAGGGAAATTGAAATTTTCACAATGGTTTTTGAGCATAATGATGGATTTGGTATTGGAAAGAATCTTGTGGTTAGAGCATAAAGTTGTCAAGGTTGGATTAGTTGCTATATTAGTTAGTTATAACAATTTATTGCAGAATCAACCAATCACCAAAGGTAAAGCATTTGCGTTATCCATTTGTATCAACAACCCTTTCTTTGTTGTTAAGAGAGTAGGAGCGATGATAGAGACAAAGCTATATAACTTATGGTTCCTTGATGCATTGATCTAGCAAAGAGCTTGCTAGCCATTGAATTGTGTGGTCTACTTGGACCAACCACAACTAAGGACTTGTGAGTCAAGATTCTTGGAGCTTAAATTTTTATTACTTTAGAACCCTTATGCTTTTGACCTACTTGAGTCCAACTTACATAGATTATTGACATTAATAGTATAATATTTATAATTTATTTTTGGATTACTTTTCACAAAATTATACTTATTAAAAATATATATTTATATATATTTAGTATCAAATAAAAAAATGTGATCTTGGGATGGCTAAAATTCATCGATAATTTTTTCTCAACAACATTGATTTCATACAATATCATCTAAATTGAGAAAGTGATTTTCTATACATTGGTAACTAAATGACCAAAGAACACCATTAACATATGTCTTTAGATCCAACTTTTATTAACCCTTAGTCTATGCAACATGATTTTGTACTTGAATTAGGTTTAGTAGTATTTGGTCCATGGAAATTCAAGGAGACCATGTAAACGTTGATATAAAAGTTCTTTGTGACCATTAGGCTTAAAATTTCCATGCTATTTGACGTATTAGAGATAAAATTTTTGTGTTTTTTTTCCAACAAGAAAATTGCCCTTTATATATTTATATAAATAAGTTCACAATACAGTGATAACACTGATATTTAGGCCCTCATGCCACTTCCTACTACTCAGAAAATAGACCTTTTTTGGAATAGCCAAAATACAAAAAACTTTGCACATAGTCATATAAGTCCACTGCCAGAGACAAGATATAAAATAAACTACTTTCCTTAACAATTCTGCTATCAACGATAGAATTCAAACTGAAGTAAAAGAGACCAAGCAGAGCTAAAAAATGTTGATGGTGATAGGAGGCCCTTCTTCGCCCTCGTTCCAGGTGTTGAACACAAGCTTCCCTTCTGGACTGTTGAGAGCCAATTTTGATAGCATATCTGCCTCTGTATTTAGTTCCCTATAGACGTGTGTGAAGAAAATTTCTTTAAAAGATGATTTCATTGAACTTATGTCATCCATCCAACCTATCAAGGAGGAAACTTGCAGCTTGCCTCTTTCCTTTATCCAGTCTATGATGATCTCTGAGTCTCCAATGACCTGGATCACTTCAAGGTTGTGCCTCTGCTCAAGATAAAGGGTCACCCACGCACCAATCGGTTCTTATCTCGTATTAGTCCCCTGGTCACAGTTAAAAGTTCACTCGATCACCCTTTGAGCATTGATCTTGATTAATCCACCTGCACCACACCCGTGTCCCCTAGGGAGAGCAGCTCCATCAAACTAGCATACAAAACTAGTCAGAAGACGCAGAGGCTGAATAATCTCCTTCTTGAATTTTTTAACCTCCACCAGTGGCAATAGAGATTTAACCTTAGCTGTCACTGAGTATACTGATGCTCTGCGTCCTTCGAATGTAACCCGATTCCTCTCAAACCACAAGATCCAACAAACAACAGATGAGAGCATTGCGAGGGATGTATCATTTTTGAGCCAACTCTCATAGCTGCAGCTGAGGCAATCTCTTTCCCAAATGGAACGAATATTTAGTTCTGAGTATATTCGGTTCCATGCCTCCCGACTAAAGTGAAAAGAAACAAAAAAATGATTAATAGTAGGGATGATTTTAAGGATGGAAATTTATTTTAAAATGTAGAAACCTTGGCAAATCTTACTTATCCTTCATATGCCAACTATAAATGTTTGGCAATATTTTTGTAAAAATATTCAAATTTCTAAGGATTTTATATAGTTTTTATAAAATTTTGGTGATTTTTAAGGTAAAATAATTTTATCCTATAGAATTTGGGCGAATCATTTTTAAATAGCGAATCTCGTTTTTGGAAAAACCATGGAAAATTGGCCCATGAGCGAAATTTAGCCCCTAAAATCATAATTTAACAGACTCAGCTTCCTCATGACATAAAACACAGATGTTTGGCCCCTCCCACCCCTTCCTCTAAAGATTATCCCAGGTGAGGATTCAGTTCTCCAAGGATAGCCAAAGAAAGATCTTAATTTTTGGACTGAGATCCCATTTCTAAAGGTACCCACACTAGGCCTCCACCGGATTGGGCCAAACAATTTTTGTAAGAGCAAGGTATATATTTTTTGTTGATATTATGCCCGAGGAATCACCACCCACCCAGCAAAGATCATCAATTTTGTTACGTAATTGAATCCCTGCAAAATACAAATCTTTCCAAAAATCCTCCCATTCAACAACTAAGGCCCCAACTAGGCCAAGGTCCACACTCAATTTCCAATAGGTACTGTTTATTCCTGCCCTGCCAAGTCCTCTCGCTTGGTAAAGATATAGGACAAATTTATTTCTTAACTCTGCTCTTAGATGAAAGGACAGAAAAGATAAATTTCCCACCCCTAAAATGCGATCAAGACCAACCTGAACATTATGCCCAGAACCTGCTGTTAGGCTCCACTCTACTGATGTAAATTAGAGTACAAATGATTGTCAATCCAGTGTTTGTAAGACTTAGAGGCACATCCAAAGTATATGGATTTAGAGATAGCTTTTATCTTTAATGGAAATAAACCAAGATCTATTCTAAGGGATGAATATGGAAGATATGCTAAGCTTCTGTTCAGAAGTCCTATTCATAGATCTCATAACAGTAATCAACAATTGTTTTCCTAAAGAGTATCAACAGTAAGCATTCAAGAGATGTTCAAACTAGTTCTAAGATTTATCAAATGCTAGAAGGAAAAAACTCTTATTCAAGA
>JASDQU010738116.1:161271-187345 GCA_032191745.1 Picea mariana
AGTCATAACCATCACAAAATCAGAGTTTTATCCCATGTTTCACATACAATCCCGTAACTACTTGAGCCAAAGCCTAATTGGTTAAGAGATGAATGAAGCTAAACAAGAGACAAAACATGACCAGATTCAAAACAAGTCTTCATAACCTACTAGTGATCTTGATCATCCTTAATCCCCTAGGAAGAATGATGTCTGGGGTTGGCTTCCTGCTTCCTCCTTTTTGTGATGCCCCTCGATCTTTGTTGATCCTCTTCCCGATCGTCATCCACCATGATGGGGCACTAGAACGATCCTGGTGAGCTCTAGTCAGTTGAACTGCTCCCTTGTTGCTCCTGGTTGTGGCTTACTTGAGCCATCTAAAACTTGATACCATGTTGTACCTGACAATAGAGTTAAAATTTTCCTTCCAAGACATGGATTGCATGGAGGAGCTCACCATGATCACGCTTGGTCTTGTTGATAGCATGACCAACCAAATCCTTAAGCAACCAATATGTTTCCACCATCCTAAAATATTGTGTGTCCCTTGTTCTTGGGTGCATCAGATCAACCACCCATTTAGTTGATTCTTTAATGATATCCTCCTCCTTAGTCTCTCGACGTTGAGTTTTAGCGTGGTCTTCTAAGGCCTCGGATGATCGAATTTCATCCTCAGAACAGAGCTCCCAAAAGCACTCTTTGGCTGCTCGAGATTCTTTCTCATCTCTTGTGAGTTGGCCGAGGCCTTTGGAAGAATAAATTTATTATATTTGTTATTAAAATAAAATGATTTATATTATTTTTATCCTAGATCTATAATATTTAGAATTTTATTTTTTACCCCTTGTTGTAGGTGAATCCCCCTACGGACAAGTGGATTCCCTCTTGGTCTCTAGACTCCTAAGGCCAAGACAGAAAAGTGATTAACATGGACACTGATTTTCTTCTAGATCTAATCAAGCTAATAAATGAAAGAGAAGGAGAAAGATATGTACCTTATTAGCGACGTTTGTCCTTGCAAAGTCATGGCTAAGCTTCGATCCTGAGCTCCCTGATAGGTCCTATAGAACAAACAAAGATACAATGGACTTCCTACTCTACTGATATTAGCTCGAATATAGATCCATCTACTACAGACAAACTCATATGGAACAAGCATAAGTTTGAAAGAAACAGGCCAAGCATTGATTATTAATGAGAACAAGTAAAAGTACTTACAATCCTTTGATGAGGGTGCAACAACTTCTTTCAGTTCTCCTTGTCCAACCCCTTTGCTCAAGTAATTCCCGCCGATTGCTTTGATGACATCTCACTTATGAGATCATAAGTTTGATGTAATTCTCAATCTCCATCCATTCCTTCTACCATGAGGAGGCCTCCTTATATAGGTTTGGAGAGGCCTAACCACTTAAGAGATCTTTGGGATAAGTTGAGGATTCCTCTACTTCAGTTTTGGATCTCTCCTAGGATCATGCCTTGACCCAAGATTAGAACCCAACTACCTTCAGATATTGAGGGGATTGTCCCCTGATTTCCTCCAACAAACCGAATTTCGACCAAAAAGGAGTAGCGCTCCCTCAAAAGGGACACAAAGCGCTAGAATGCTCATCTATAAGGGAGTACAGAGCACCAGCGCTCCCTGTCAGTAGGTAGGGGAGTGCTCCTTCCCAAAATTGATGTTTTAGTGGCTTTTTTCAGTGGCACAAGGTTTGTACTCTTCTGTCAATTGATTTTCCTTCTTCAAACTAGTCTTTGAGGTGTTTTAGTGTCCTTACGATGTCGTTAGATATACAACATAGGTAGTATGATGTTTGCAACACTAGTGACACTTGTGACCAATATGCGACACTTTCAATATTTATAATGACGACACTTAGCCATCATTGCAATGAGTAATTTTGATGTGTAATAGATTGCCCCCCAAAGTGCAAAGTCAGAAGACGATGATGACTGAAGTACTTTGTAGACTTTTTCGAGAAAGGGTATGGACGTAGAGAGGCTGGAAAAAGATGCAAACAACCATCAAACAAATATTATGACATGCTTCAAACCCAAGGAAGGCATACCTATGCTTGAGTGATAAAGACTTTTTAGGTATGGCCGCCATAAAACACACTGCGGATCCATAATTACATTGATAAAAGGTATAGCCACTAAAGATACAATGTGGATCTATACTCCCATGACCTGAACTGATCGTAGCCATGAATAATACACATGGACCAAAACTTGATGATGCAGTGGATGTTGTGACTTTTGTCAGGTGACCCAAAGGAGTAAAAGAAACTCAAAGGATTGGCTAAGTGCAGAGGTTTAGTGGATTAAAATGTGTGCAAAGACAAAGTGTCATGTTTCAAGGGCGACCGTAATAGTTACTGGGAGTGTTCTCAAAAACTGTTTGTCTTGCTTCTTTCAATTTTTCTCCCATCCAGATAGACGAGTACCTCTTTTTAATTTAACGAGCTCGAGGAGGGTAACACATGATCGATATGACTCACCTTTGGTAATTCCCTCTTCCTTTGTTTAATGAACTGGAAGAAGTAAGGGTTCGGTCCCGTATGGGCCCTTCAATGTATGATTGTTTAACGAGTCCATAGAAGATAAACTCGGTGGTTTTTCATATTTAGAGAGTCTGAAAACAACTTAAAGACGACTCCAATGTTTTCCTTTTTCATAATGTTAGTCTCACGAGGCCGAAAAAGAGATAAATTATCACTCGAAAGACGCCCTTTCAAACCTTTTAATGAGTAGGAAAGGAAACAAGATCACTCGGAAATCTTTTCATGTTTAGAGAGTCTGAAAAGAGCTCAAAGATGACTCCAAGGGGTTCATTGTTCGTATATCCATGCGAGTCCGAAAAAGTGATAAAAGTCTACTCGGTTACATTCTCATTTTTTTCTGAGCACGAGAAAGAACAAAGACTAAGATCGGTATGCCCCCAATGTGAAAGCTAGTGGCTTAACTCCAGAATGATCATCAAAGGCTGAAGACATTCCCTCCAAGCTTCAATTCATTCACCAACGTTGAGGTTGTCACCAATTTCTCTACTAGATGGAGAAAAGGATAAGAGTGGATGAAAAGAAGGTTCAAGAGAGGTGATTGTTTCATTTTTTAACGAGCTTGACATAGAAAAAGAACTATGCTCAGGGCTTCGGGTTCAATCCCCAGATTGTTGTTTCATTTTTTAACGAGCTTGCTACAGAGAGGAAAACTATGCTCAAAGCTTATATTTCATTTTTTAACGAGCGTGCCACAGAGAGGAAAACTACGCTTGTGACCTTTGTTTCATTTTTTAACGATCTTTCCACAGAGAAGAGAAAACTATGCTCGTGACCTCTGTTTCATTTTTTAACAAGCTTTCCACAGAGAAGAGAAAACTATGCTCGTGGACTCTCCTTGATCATGGCTGCCAAGAGAATAACGCTTTGGAAGGACACCATGTCAAGGGGCAAAACTCGGTCATGGCATCCAAGAGATCTTCACTAGATGGAAGAAAATCACTCTGGAAGGAACACATGTCGAGGGCCACGACAGGGGTAAGGAGATTGGGCTCCAATAGCCCTACCGAAGAGATTACCATGTCAACTATCGGATCCAAATCATCGGAAGTTGAAGTCATGGGAGACAATGCCACATAATTAACATGTGGCGGGGGCAATACTGTCTTCATATAAGAACCATTTAGGGAGGTAATCCAATCAGTACCGATGAACGAATGTTGATCAATAGTCAAAATTATTCCATCATGTGGGAAAGATATCACACGAAAAAGATTTGACACAATAGCTTTCATGGAATAGACATAATCCTGCCCAAGGAGTAAAGAGAAATCTAAGGGGTCTCGAACTACCATGAAATCAATAAAGACAGTTTTCCCTCCCAAAGTTATTGGAAACTGAGGAAGGGTCCCTAAAGGTTGACTAGTTCTTCTGTTAAAAGCTAACAGATTTTGTGTAACCGGCGCAAGCTGAGGAAAACCCAAAGCGTGCCAAGCAACAGAGGACAAAATACTAACGGACGCACCTTCATCTATCAGCGTTTGAGGAATGTCTCGACCAAAAATCTATACTGTAATATGGAAAGGAATGTGAGAGGGAAGATGAGGACCAGTTAGCGCACCCCAATCAAAAAGGATGGCCTCATTACTTGGAGGGGGTTTCGCGGGAGAAGGAGGAATGTCCCCCAGCATGGTAGATCCTGTATCAACGAGAAAAACGTGTGCAGTATCGGTTTTACTATCTAGAGGGAGAGTAGGATTGATCAATGATGGGATCAAATAGACCATGCGGGCACTCTTCAAAGGAAGAGTGGGATTGACTGATGACGTAACTGAAGCAATCACTTTGGCACTCTTTGGATGAAGGGTGGGATTGACCAAGGAAGGGACTATATCAGCCACTTTGGCACTCGTCAGAGGAGGAGTGGGATTGACCGATGAAGTAACCGGAGCAACCACTCTGACACTCTTCGGATGAAGGGTGGGGCTGACCAATGACGGGATTGGATCAGTCACTTTGGCACTCGTCAAAGGAGGAGTGGGATCGACCGATGATAGAACCGGATCGACCACTTGGGTTTCATTCTCCAAGGGGAGAATGGGGTCGAAGGGTGGAAACAGATTGACCGCTTTGGTGTCACTCTCTAACGGGAGAGTGGGATCGACTGATGAGGAAAATGGATCAACTACTTGGGTTACACTCTTTTGATGAAGAGTAGGGTTGATCAATGACATAACTGGATCAACTACTTGGGTTTGTGGTTCAATCGAGGAGGAAACTAGATTGACCACCTGATCAACAGGACTGGCCGGGGATGGAATCGGATTGACCAGTCCATCAACTAATGATGGGTTGGGGGAAAGCTTACAATAACCTTTTGGAAGTTGAAGTTTTTCCAAAAGAGAAGAAGCCTCTTCCATGCGAGGAAAAATGTGAGAATAATGATCACCTTTGCATAACATACAAGGGAATTTGACAGTTGTCTTCTTCTTACCAACCTGAATGTCACTAGTTGACGGGTCATCACCAACATGTCTAGCAGAGGCCGATGACACAGAGGACCACATTTCTAATACCTTGGGTATACCAGGGAAATCCCTTAGAAAGTGGTCACCCTTACAAAGACTGCAAGGGAATTTGGGTTTCGGATTCTTCATTTTAATCTTGTTGACCCCATCAACACTCCCAATACTATTAACCGTAGCTGGTTACTAGGATTCAACATCTGATGTTGTTGGAGCCTTGGTCCTTTTCAGGTTCTTCTTCTTCTTCCCTTTCCATTTCTTCTTCTTCTGATCAACTTGGCTACTTGCTTTAGAGCTTTCACTAGGCAAAGAAGGAGAAAGGGAAGGAGACTTAATGGGTGAAGAAGGTGAAAAGTAGACATAAGGTTGATGTGTGGGTGGTGTACTAACATCTAAAGTATTAGGTGCAATTGAAACATTGGGAGGATTTGAGATCACCAGAGTGGGGGAAAACCAAACCGGTAATTTGATGGTGAGTCCCAGAAGACTCAGTGTGGAAATGTATGTAGGACCAAAGTTTTCAAAAGAAGGAAAGGTGTAAGGTTCCCTGGGATAAGGGGTTCCTGAATTGGTACTCTTAGAGTTTGATTCCATTAACACTGACTCGACCTGAGGTCGACTAAGCAACACAAACAACACATGCTATGAATATGAGAAGCAAACAATCAAACAAAACTTCCCACAATGAAACCACTAGTTGGTGATGACATCCAACATCACAAGATCAAAATAGGAAGAGGTGGGGATAGAGCGGGTGGATTAGTTACGTTGGCGACCTTCTTAATAGACTTACACCTTAGTGCAAGCTTCTACGCAGTAATTGTGGATTTACCCTCCAAGGAGCCCGAGTGAGTTTGACCAACATCTGTTCCAGGTACAGTGAGACTTCCCTTCACCGTCACCTTGTGTGAGACCCTAAAGATTATGGCTACTAAGGTCACCAAGTTGCAGTCATCCCTTGGGTGGGTACAGTCGACAGTCCGATCCAAATGTATGGCAGGATAACAAGTCCGAAATCAACTCGAGAGGCTCCCACACATAATTGTGGGTATACCCTCAAGTGACCCCCAATATACGATCTAACCACTATAAACAGTTAACCACGGAGGGATAATCTCTGTAACGCACCCGAATGCAACCTCGTGCATAACCCCTGTGTGAGAGGCGGATCCCAGAAAGCCTATACGACAATTGGATTTTCTCTCCCTATCACAAGATTCTAAGTTTGTTTGATATCTTTGGAAAGTTATCCTTTCAACCTATTCCAAAGCCCTACACCTTAAAATAATGTAGGTTTTCTAACAAAGATGTAAAAATTCTGATAAATTTTAGTTAAGCGTTGATTTTAGTGGTTGTTGTTTATTGAGAGGTGTATGAGAGTGAAAACTGATGATATTATGACTCGATTCCCAAAACATGCATAAGAAATGATAAGCAATCTTTTCTTTCAATGAATGTCTAATTAAGGGAAGGAGAAGGATTTTCCTTTCACTATCAAACACTAAGATGCAATGACCTCATGCAATAGTCCTCAATAATGAATCCAATGCAATGCTAAAATGTTTATATGTGACTGATAACTAGTATATGTAAAGCTTCCTATGCTAATCGGACTTCAAGACTTGTGAGATTTAAGCAATCTGGAAGCAAACTTCACATAAACAAAAAGACACCCTTGTTGTGATCAAACAAGAAACATAAAACCAAAAACTCAAAAGGAAGGAAAAATATCTTGGACAAGATGACTCAAAGGTCAGAAAGAAAAGTACAAAAGACCTTTGAAACTCCTTACAAAGTTTTCACTCATTCAGATAAACGAGAAGAAAACGATAAATTGACTTCAAATCATGAAGGACAAAGAGTTATTGCAAAGTAAGGACAAATGAAAAAAAATCCAAACAAAAAGAGATCAATCCTTAGAAAGCAGAGTATTGAAGGCCAAGATAAAGATAAACTGAGATGATAAGATCCTGGGCAAGTGCAAAGGGCAAAAACTGAACTCAGAAACTGAAAACCTAGAGGATTTTTCACAAAAAAGGGGGTAGCGCTCTGGTGTGAGGGGCACCAAAGTGTTCCAACACTCTGTGTAAGGCCACCAGGGAGTGTTGGCACTCTGATAACAAGGGTAGGGGAGCACTCTGCTTCAAAATCTCATAAAAATGCCTAGAAACTCAAAAAATCAAGGAAATTCAGTCAATCAACTTGATTTTGATGAAATCCAGAGCCAACCAATCAGATATAAGAATCAAAGAGATAGTATGGAGAAGGTCAAGTGAGTGGGAAAAGGACCAAAACAAGATCTGGGAATGGAAACAAAAATCAGAGCTCCTCCCCAGTGGAGTCGCCAATTTCTGTTGTAGGTGAATCCCCCTGCGGACAAGTGGATTCCATCTTATTCTCTAGACTCCTAAGGCCAAGACAAAAAAGTGCTTAACATGGACACTGACTTCCTTTTAGATCTAATCAAGCTAATAAATGAAAGAGAAGGAGAAATATATGTACCTTATTAGCGACGTTTGTCCTTGCAAAGTCCTGGTTGAGCTTCGATCCTGAGCTCCCTGATAGGTCATGTAGAACAAACAAAGATAGAATGGACTTCCTACTCTAATAAGATTATCTCGAATACAGATCCATCTACTGCAGACAAACTCATATGGAACAAGCATAAGTTTGAAAGAAATAGGTCAAGCATTGATTATTAATGAGAACAAGTAAAAGTACTTACAATCCTTTGATGAGGGTGCAACAACTTCTTCCAGTTCTCCTTGTCCAACCCCTTTTCTCAAGTAATTCCCGTTGATTGCTTTGATGACATCTCACTCATGAGATCATAAGTTTGATGCAATTCTCAATCTCCATCCATTCCTTCTACCATGAGGAGGCCTCCTTATATAGGTTTGGAGAGGCCTAACCACTTGAGAGATCTTTGGGATAAGTTGAGGATTCCTCTCCTTCAGTTTTGGATCTCTCCTAGGATCATGCCTTAACCCAGGATTCAAACCCAACTACCTTCATATATTGAGGGGATTGTCCCCTGATTTCCTCCAACAAACCGAATTTCACCCAAAAAGGAGTAGCGCTCCCTCAAAAGGCGCACAGAGCATTAGAACACTCCTCTATAAGGGAGTACAGAGCTCCAACGCTCCCTTTCAGTAGGTAGGGGAGCGCTCCTTCACAAAATTGATGTTTTAGTGGCTTTTTTCAGTGGCACAAGGTTTGTACTCTTCTGTCAATTGATTTTCCTTCTTCAAACTAGTCTTTGAGGTGTCTTAGTGTCCTTATGATGTCATTAGAGGGACGACATAAGCAGTATGATGTTTGTGACACTAGAGACACTTGCAATATTTATAATGATGACACTTAGCCATCATTGCAATGAGGAACTTTGATGTGTAACACCCCTAACTCTTATAACTTTACATAGCTTGACACTAACACTCAACTCTTTACCCTTGATCACTAGCCTTTAAAACTTTATCCTTAGCACATAACACTTGGCGCTTTATCCTTAGCACATAACACTTAACGCTTTATCCTTAACCCCATATGTTTAGAAATTTTATGTTAACCCTAATAAATATTTCTCTACCTTGACCCATAACTATTCATATTTTTTTTCCAACCTCTAATATTTAGTCCTTTACCCATGACCATTAACACTTAATGCTTTACCTTTGACTCTTAACAATTAAAATTGTATCATTTACCCTCAACCCTTATCACTTTAACCTTGACTCCTAATAATTAGTGTTTTCCCCTTGACCCTAAACCCTTAGCACTTTACACTTGACCCTTGATAATTAGTGTTTTTCCCTTTACCCTAAACTCTTAGCACTTTACCTTTGATCTGTAACCCTTAACACTCTTCCACTAACCCTTAACACTTAATGCTTTACCCTTGAACCTTGGCAATTTATTCTTATGACCTAAACTTAATACTTTATTCTCGATCCCCAACACATATCACACTAATTTTCACCCCTAGCACTTAACACTTTACCCTTGGCATACAACAAATAAAAAATTATTATTTATTCCAAATATTAATTAAGGCTTGACATCTTTCATTGATCAATGTGTTAGCATTTATCCCTAACCCTCAAAGTTTCACTCTTGAAGCCTAACACTTACTGATTTACTATTTTCCCTTAATCATCAATACTTTAGTGTTAATCATTAATACTTTACTATTCATGTATAATGATTAATTTTTTAACCTTCTACTCCTAATGTTAAGTGCTAGACAATCCATACTTAATGTTTTAACTTTGACCAGAAAGCCTTTTCACTTTATTGTTTAACCAATACACTTAAGACTTGACCCTTAACCTTTAACACTTAACGTTTTGTTGTTTACTCTTATCCTCATTCATGAAAATAGATTACAAATTTCAAATAAAAGTGGAATAGAAATATCATGAAAAGACTTTTGGAACAAACTGTTACAAAGGAGGAAATTCTAGATATTCTTAGAGGTTTTCCGAAGGACAAAAGTCCCGGACCAGACGGTTGGATAGTAGAGTTCGTCTTATTCTTCTTTGAGCTTGTTGGTCAGGACCTTTTAGACATGGTGGAGGATTCCAGACTTCAAGGAAAGGTAATCAATCCGATAAACTCTACTTTTATTGCCTTGATACCAAAAGGTAACAATTCGACTAGTTTCGATGATTTCCGACCGATTTCTCTTTGTAACTTATGCTACAAGATTATCGCTAAAGTGATAGCCAAGAGAATCAGACCGATATTGTCTAAATATTTATCCATTGAGAAATTGGGCTTCCTCAAAGGGAGACAATTCCTTGATGCAATCAGGACAACACAAGAACGATTACATAGCATCAAAAGTAAGAAATTGCAATCCATAATTATGAAACTTGATTTAAAAAAGGCATATGACTGTACATATTGGGATTATTTAAGGCTAATCTTGCTTCAAAGCGACTTCGGTACTCCTACTACAAATTGGATTATGTCTGCGTCTCATCTACCAATTATGCTATTATGATAAATGGTGAGCCCACAAACTTCTTTAATAGCAACATGGGCCTTAGACAGGGTTGTCCGATGTCGCCCCTTCTCTTTATATTGATGATGGAAGGCCTCAGCCTGGTGCTCAACAAAGAAAAAGATGAGGGCCTTATCACTGGTATCAAGGTTTCTAGGATGATCAACATTCTCCATATCCTCTTTGTCGACGACATTTTGATAATGTCTAGAGCAACTCTCATAGAATGGGCGGTCATACAGGACATTCTCCAAAAATTTTGCAATGTCTCGGGAATGATTATTAATGTACAAAAGTCTGTCATTCTATACTCAGGGGTCCATATAGATACTCTAAACTCTATTAAGGAAATTATTCTCTATCCTTGTAAGGACTTGGCTCACGACTTCAAATATTTGGGTTATATGTTAAAACTTGACAATTACAAAGCATTTGACTGCCAATGGTTAATCGACAAATTTGAGGCCTAGATTACACATTGGTGCAATAAGTTGTTGTCACTAGGTGGACATTTGGTCTTTCTCAAGGAGGTCTTAGAGACACAACCAGTTTACTGGTTGGCCTTTGCACATGTACCGATTTCTGTTCTTCATATTATTCGAAAGTTATGTTTTGATTTTCTGTGGTCAGGAGTTAATCACAAAAAGAAGTATCATTTGTGCAACTGGATGTCCATTGCTAGACCTAAATCTTACGGAGGTTGGGGGCTTCGCAACATTTCCTATTCTACAAATCCTTGGCAACAAATACAATGTGGAGAGCTATTATGAAGCTGTGGCTTTTGCAGAATGTTCTCAAAGATAAGTATTTTCCACACTTTCCAACTTGGACTTGGCTTCGATTGGTGGTTCTGGCCCACCTCATTGGCTCCCATACGTGGAAAAACTTATTTAATACTCTGTCAATTATCCTTCGATGGTTGGCTTGGAAGCCCAACACTGGAAATTCGATTATAGTCGGTAAGGATATGATCTTGGGTTTAGGGCATGATGCATTGTTATCGCAGGATCTGGTGAGTCGATTGAATTAAAAAGGAATATATATTTTTATGTCAAGTGACAAGGCATGTCAATGGGTCAACAACAGGAACAAGCTGGATCAGTAGCCCTGAGATGGATCTGTCGACACCACTTATTGAGGAGTCGGATTGTTATAAGGAATACTTGAAAGATTCGAGCATTTCTTTAAATTCAAAGCCGAACAAGTTGATCTGGACTGGAGGCGACAAGTCAGGAATCATCTCAGTCAAGAATATCTATGCTACCTTGTCAAACCTCTTGTGGATTACAAATCTAGGAGGATGGAGGGAAAAGTTATGGAAATGGAAATGCCTTGCGAAGATAAAGTTATTTTGTTGGTTGATTGCAAAAAATAAAATATTAACTTGGAAAAATCTTCAAAAACGCGGTTGGAAGGGACCAAGTATGTGCAGTCTATGCAAAGTTGATAGGGAATCCACCAAACATCAGTTTTTAAACTGTTCCTTCACTCGGTTAGTTTGGGATGATCTTAAAAATATCTTGAACTTGGATATAGGATGGAATGGAATAACTATGGTTGACTCTTTTAGGAATTGGTCCATTCAGAACTACAGACTGATTACTCTTCCAACATATGTCTGCTAGTATATCTGGGTTGATAGGAATAAGGCACTCTTTGAAGAATTGAGTCCCTCAGTTCACATAATTGTCTACTTATCTAGGAGTTCTCTGGATCACTCATGGAAACCTCACAAAGACTATAGCCCTCAGAACTTGGTGCCTACTTTTCCAGTAGATAAATCATTATCCTGGTTCGATGGGGCGGCTCAACAAAATGGCCATATAAGTGGAGCTGGAGGTATCTTAAAGTTTGATGAATTTAGAGAATACAGATGGACCATGAATTGTGGAAAAGGATCCAACACGAGAGTAGAGCTCTTGGGAGATTGGGCCACCTTAGTGCTTGCAACTAGAATGTTAGTTTGTGATTTACATATATTGGGTGACTCAAAGATAGTCATTGACTGGCTTAACAAGACTAGAGATCTCAGGGTAGCAAACCTCAAAGCATGGAAGGATAGAAATGTTGATATCTGTTATCTTTTCAGATCTATTAATTTTGAGCATATTTATAGAGAGATGAATAAAGAAGCAGACTACCAATCAAAAAAGGCATTCTACAGCTGCCATGGAAAGATCACATATTCCTTATGGATGGAAGGCCATAAGGGCCCAACCCAGTACATTTCCCTATAGTTTTTCTTCGACGGGCTTAGTTTCCCTATTTGGTAGTTTCATCTATGTCTGATTTTTACAAGCGATCTCCGATTTTGGCTATGTCGATGTATCTACTAGTCAGTTTTTATGGTTATTTTATCTCTCAGTCATTCTTATTGTTTTCCGACTGGACAATGAAGCAATTGTCAACTTGTAATGAACTTTGTAAAAAGATTATATTATAATTAATATAATGCGAAATTTTATTTTGGAAAAACAAATACCTTAATTCATCTTAATTCATCATCATCACATTCATGCAACTAATATTAATTAACCTTTAACACTTAATGCTTCGTTGTTTACTCTTATCTTCATTCATGGAAATAAATTACAACTTTAAAATAAAAGTGGAATAGAAATATCATGCAAAGTATCTTAATTGATCATCACGTTCATGGAACTAATATTAATGCAAAATAAATTGCAAATAAAATATAATTGTATAATCAAGTTTCAAACTTATCATGCAAAGTACCTTAATTGATCATCATCACATTCATGGAACTAATATTAATGCAAAATAAATTGCAAATAAAATATAATTGTTTAAGCAAGTTTCAAACTTTCAAAATTGTATACTAAATTGTAAAAAAAAAAATTAATTGTATAATAAATTGTAAATAAAATATAATTGTATAATAAAATGTAAATAAAATATAATTGTTTAAATAAGTTTCAAATTTTGAAAATTTTAGTGGCTAAATTTTGTCAATTTTCATGTTTTTTTTTCTAAAAAAAATTCATCAATTTTATTTTTTATTTATTTTTGTTTAAAATGATTTTCCCAAATTTATACTATAAAAGTATTTTACTTTAAAAATCATTATTTTTTTTTTCTAAAAATTATATAAAATTCTTAGAAATTTGATTTTTAACAAAACTATTGCCAAACATATATTAATAAAATTCTCCAAAATTTTTATACTTTAAAATACCTAAAAATCCTTAAAATTTTTCTTATTAACTTCTATTTTTTTATAATATAAAATACAACATGATATAATGATGCAAGTTAATATCCATATAAATAGAATAATAATAGGCAAAGTCTTTGTGTATTACTTGATTTGGGGCTAGATTACTAATTCAAATTATGATTTTCAATCTTTAAAATCTATTAATATTTTTATTTTATTAAAAATTATATAAATTTAATTATATTTCAATTTTTAAAAATTCAGATTTTGAAATTTTGTAGTTTTATTGATAGTAGAAAAATTGTCAAAAGAAATTAATTCGTTAGTTTTTTAAAACATTTATAATTTAATCACTTTTTTCAAGTTATATAAATCAATATTTTTCATTTTTTTTATATTTATAATAAAAATAAAAAATATTAAAAATAATAAAATTATTATTATTATTAACTAAAATTAAAAAATATTGTATTAAGTAAAAAATTAGCAAAACTACTCATCAAGTACAATGAAAAACCAGTTTTTTAAAAACTAGACTCTTATAGACCTATCAAGGATTATTGTACCCAATTATAACCAAAAAGTACATATGTTAAGGAAAAAATATCACTTCAAAATTCTTTACAATATAAACTACCCAACAAAACCAAAAAGCTAAAATAAACAAAGTTATTAACTTTGTAATTTTTTTTAATAATTTTGTTTTATTCTAAATTATAAAATAACCTTTTTCATGTTTTCAAAAATAAAAAGAAAAATTTTAATAATTTTGTTTTATTCTAAATTATAAAATAACCTTTTTCATGTTTTCAAAAATAAAAAGAAAAAAAATTGAAGAATGTGAAAGATAATAAAATCTTTGACTTTTTTGAAAAGTTCATATGTTATATGACATCTTAAGTTATTAAAAAACATATTTTTAATATATATTATATTTTTAAATAAATACGATTAAAGAATCGTGTGATTTCTTCTTTCTAGGTTTTGGCTTGGAATAGAATTGAAGGGGAGGTTTTTTTTGGTGGGAATAGGTTATTTGAAAACCTGCAACTATTGGAGGGCAAAAATGGTGTTGGAGTCTTTTTGGCGATCGCTCTTGGAGGACCTTGGGACTTGTTTTAAGTTATTTTAATGTCATAAATGGGGACTTCATTGGTGGGTAGCACAAGATGGCAAAAATGGCGTTGGAGTCAATCTGGCGCTAGTTATTTGGAGGACCTTGGAGCATGTTTTTAAGTTATTTTAGTGCCATTTATGGGGGGCCTTCATTGGCGAGTAGCCCATGTAAACCATGTACTGCTATTAATCATTTTGGAGGCGTTGGTGGTGGACTAAACTTGGAGGTCTCACTAAAAACTCCTTTTCTATGGACTCTCTACAACCTCCTGGAGTTGACAGGGGCGTTGATGCAGTTGTCACTTTTGTCAGGGCCTTCTTTGGTTTTAATTCTTGGCATTTACTACCATTTCTGAACTTGGTGGTTACCTTGGCTTCTCCCCTAAGGAGGCCCCAATGGGAGCTAGGTGGCACACTCTCCATTTCTTTGAAGCTCCCATGATAGAATATGCCTTCAACGCACTTATGAGTGCGGCTAATGAGGAAGCATGGGAGAAGGCAAGATTATTTAATCTGCCTGCAACGCTTTTAAACTCTTCTCATCAATCAACTCGAGAGTTATTAACCTAGGACACAACACTTCTCCCGGCTTCGATTTCACTTTGTGGTAAGGGTAAATCTCCTTTTGTGAAGTTTGATGTTGGCTGCTCTGCAAATAATTATTCTATGAGAGCGGATACTACTAGAGGCTACAAGCACCCCGACTATGTAACTTTTCCATCTCTTGGTGGTGCTAACATTGCTACTCCAAAGCCTACATCCCAGAGGTTTACTGGAAAGAAACATTGGCTACCAAATCGGACGCGACACAAAATGGTACCAGGTGACGACCTTGGCTTGGAGGAAGCGGTTTCTTTATCGTTGAATGCTCTGGTTGGTCGGTTCTCATACCGATCGAGGTGTTCCACTCCACTCTCTACCTGGGTGAAGATGCATTGGCTACCATCCTGGGTTACGAGCCAAGGATTTTCTTCTTACCGAGAGGCTGGTTTGGTTTCAAGTTCCACTCGTCGGACGACTCTGCAAAAATTCTTGATAGGCTCTGGTCCTTTGACGAGGGGAGCTTGATGCTCAAACGGTCGAGGATTTCCTTTGATCCTACGCATGATTATTTCCAGTATAGGCACCTTTGGGTTCTCCTACCTGGGTTTCCTTTGAATCTTTGGAATGTAAAATCTCTGACGGCTATCAGAAATGCACTTGGTTGTTTCATCAAATTCGATGACCAGTCTCTTCACGCATAGGACAGAAATATGGGAAGGATATTGGTGGAGGTTGATATTCATTCGGGCTTGTTGGAGACGCTGGACATATAATGGAGAGACCAATTATATTGTCAAAGGTTGGACTAAATGGGCCTACCTTTCCGGCGTACATTCTGCCGCAAGACCGGACATCTGAGAAGTTCATGTCAGGGCTTCGTGGAGGAGGAGGAGGAGGAAAACACTCGAATCAAGAAGGTGCCTAGATGTGACTTGCCTGGCGTGGATTCCTTTGCAGGAGACTTAAATTATACTACGACCTCGGACTCTCCAAATCAAGCAGTCTCCAACGCTATCACAAGTAAAATCAAAGCACTGTGTCCTTTTTTTCATTCTCTTACGTCTTGGGAAAAGCTAGCCTTGGACTCTTCGTCTCAGTCGGTGGTCGAGCCCTTGATACCTTCCTTTTCTATTGATCCGGCTACTAAGGTTCCCCCCCCTTATTTAGGGGATTTTCCACAGTTCCCTATGAGGGACAGGGTTCTTCTCAGACCATCCAAGGTTAACACCCCTCTGGAGGAGCCTAGGTTTTGTCCTTTAGCACCTGACAGTTCCTCTCCTAGGACTGGGGTACTTATAAACGAGGATGTTTTGACTTTCGAGGGAACTCAAGTGGCGATTGAGGAGGGGGGAGCATATCAGTTTATCTTATCGGGGTACAGGCAGTCCGAACTTGGAGATTTCTTGCTGGGGGAGACCCTGGAATCTTTGGTCCCACTACTCCGTGAGGTGAATGCTACTATCCCGCTACCTACATTTCAGGGGAGAAATGTTATAACACTTCTGGGTACTACTGAACTTCCTGGCCATCCAGGGAACCAGATTAGGGGGGTTGGGACTGGTTACACCTGGTCAGAAGGCCTGGGCTTCGAGACTTCTCCCATAAAGATGAGAAGTGCTTGTAAAAAGGCCACCTGCTCAGCTACTACACCTGACCCTCACACTTACTCTGTTACAAAATCTTGGGCGCTTAGAGACATGAAAGCCCTTTCTCGGGCTAAACCATGATCCTACTCACTTTAAATCTTAGAGGGGTGGGGGGGACCCTGAAATTGGCCTCCATGCACATATTACTTAGGAAAATCAAATATGATATTATTTTTTTACAAGAAACGCTCGTTGATGAGGAGAAGGCACATTTATTTGTGTTAAATTTCGTCCTTGGCTGGTTATCTTGTGTTGTTAGCTCCATGGAAACTCGGGTGGTATCTTGGTGACATGGGACCCCAATAAATTTGTTCTGGAACCTTCACTTTGCAGTGGGGGCATCTTGCTATCTGGAATCTCATTATAAAATAACAAGGGTATTTTTTTACTCAATGTATATGGGCCCTGCAGTGAGAGAAAAAAATGTTGGGATCATGTGGCTGCGAGTGGTTTGTTGGCTTCAAAAAATTTGATTATTGCAAGAGACTTAAACTTCACTACAGGTGTTAATGAGGTCTGGGGAGTGGCGACACAACTGGATAAAATTGTGGGATATTTTAAACTTCTGCTCCAAGATTATCATTTGGTGGATTTGATCCTAGATGATGTGGTACCAACGTGGAGAAATGACATATCTGGGGTGGATAGTATTGCAAAGCGGTTTGATCGTATCTTGGTTTCAGAATTTTTTTTATGTGAAGTGGGAAGGTACCGATCATGGGTTGATCTTCCCTACGTCTCAGATCATGCACCAGTAATAGCTCAATTTGATTTTCAACACTTTCTGATGGCCTATCCTTTCAAATTAAATCCATCTTGGATGGTAGAGGAAGAATTCCCTACTATAGTAAAAGAGATTTGGTTGGATACTAGGTTCCTGGTGGAATCGGATTTCCAACACAAATTTGTGTGGAAACTAAAAGTGATAAAGTCCCGGATAAAAACCTAGGCAAGACTTAGGCGACGTGCAAAACTACATAGGATGGAAACACTGGAAGATGAACTCAGGGTTGCATACTCGGGTTTGCAGAGGGATGGGATGGGCCCTACACCTAATTGTCACTTGAAATCTTTGGAGGCAGTACGAAAACAAATCCTTCTACATAAAGAGGAACACTTGAGACAAAAGAGTAGATCAATCTGGATGAAATGTGGGGCTCAGAATACTAAATTTTTCCACAATTACGCCAGCGCTAGAAGGAACTAGAAACAGATATGGGAGATATGTGATGAGATTGGACAGATGCATAGAAGGCAAGAGGCACTCAAAAAAGAATCCTTTAGACACTTTAAAAGGTTGTTTGAAGTTGAATCCCTCACTTCCCCTGCGGAGCAAGTTAACATAGTCAGGTTGTTCTCACGTTTTGTCACAGTGGAAGACTCTTTACTCATTGATTGCCTGGTCACGAAACTGGAAATTTTGGAAATCTTAAAGCAATTTGCAAAAGATAAAAGTCTAGGCCTGGATGGATGGACGATTGAATTCTTCACCCACTATTTTGACATTCTTGGAGATGACTTGCTGGAGCTAGTGGATGATTCAAGGACCAGAGGAAAGGTACAAAGCTCACTAAATTCAACTTTCCTGGCGCTGATACCAAAGGAGAATAAACCTCGGACTTTCAGGGATTACAAACCCATTGCACTTTGTAATTTATGCTATAAGTTGATATCAAAGTGATTGCAAATAGAATAAAACCTATTCTCTCGAGGGCACTTTCAAGCGAACAACTTGGTTTCTTAAAAGGCAGGCAAATTCTGGATGCCATTGGGATGACACAAGAATGTCTACATAGTATCAAAGCAAAGAAGCAAAAAAAACTTATTTTAAAGTTGGATTTAAAAAACGTTTACGATTGTGTTAGTTGGGATTTCCTTCCCTTAATTCTTGTACAAAATGGTTTTAGCATTACTTCCATAAATTGGATTATGATTTGTGTAGTTAACTCCTCTTTTGATGTTCTGATAAATGGTGAGACTTCCCTGTTTTTTCATAGTGAATGTGGCCTAAGACAAGGATTTTCACTTTCTCCTTTGTTGTTCATCCTTGTTATGGAAAGCATAATCCTACTGTTGAAGAAAGGACAAACAAAGGGAATCTTGATTGGGGTCAAGGTCTCTAGGATTATAAAAATTCTACTTCTTATTTTTGTCAATGATGTTCTCATTATGACAAAAGCCTCACTAGAAGAGTGGTTGGTGATTAAATCACTACTGGAACTTTTCTGTTGTGTCTCGGGACAAAAAGTAAATTTAAATAAGTCAACTTTTCACCACTCGTGGGTACACGGAGAAGCACTGGAAAATCTTAAGGAATTTTTTACCTTCAAATTTGTGGAGTTGTACGAAGGTTTTAGATATCTTGGGTATTTCATAAAAGTGGAGAAAACATCCTTCGAAGATTGGAGATGGATTATTATTAAGTTTGAAAACATGATTAATCATTGGTGTAATCGATGGTTATCACTTGGAGGACGTTGTATTCTTGCAAAGGTGGTATTAGAAACACATTCTATATATTGGATGGCCCTTATGGCAGTCCCTGTTTTTTTTCTCACAAATATCCGACAAATGATCTTTGATTTTCTCTAGTCGGGTGGTGGAAATGCACATCGTATACATCTCTGCAACTAGGAGATGCTCGCAAAGACGAAGCACTTAGGAGGTTGGGGTCTTAGGAATCTCTTCATTTTCAACCGTGCATTGGATGCAAACTCATTATGGTGTGTTCTGATGAAAGATGGGATTTGACACCAAGTGATCAAAGACAAATACCTTCCCTATTTCTCAGTGGCTACTTGGCTTAGATCGACTACAATTATACAACCTTCGCCCCCCCAAATTTGGAAAAAAATGATGAAATCGCTGCCGCTCATTACACACTGGATAAGTTGGAATCCTAGCAATGGAATTTCAGTTTTAATAGACATGGACAAGATTCTGGGCATTGGTGATTCCTCTTTACTCTCACAGGATCTCTTGGTGGCCTTAAAAAATAAAATATTTGTTATCTTTATCAAGCCAGGGCACAATCCTCCTTGGGGTTCATTACGAAACAATGGAAAAACAACTTTGAGGTTGGACTCTCGGGGTCCTTGGCTACTAAATGGAACTCTTTCTGCAAGTTTCTTATAGATTCGGGCCTCCATCTACAACCTAGAGAAGATTCCTTAATTTGGATTGGAGGTGACCATTTACGCTTTCTGACTGTTAAGAGTATTTATAATGCTATGGAAAAACAATTATGGCCACAACAGACAACAAGGTGGCAGAGACATATGTGGACTTGGGATCTAGATTATAAAATCAAACTTTTTATTTGGCTTGCTATGGAGAACAAAATCTTAACCTACGATATTCTGCAGAAAAGAGGCTGGGAAGACTCGAGTATTTTTCCTCTATTTCGTAGGGACTCAGAGATTGATCTACACTTGTTTGTAAACTGCCCTTTCACTCACCACCTATGGAAGTTTTTATATACATTTTTTAGTCTTAGTTCACCTTGGGGAGGAAGCTCTTTAACAAATTGTTTTTATAACTGACTGAAAAAGGAAAAAGTCTATATTACTGTACCCTCACTGGCCTGTTGGTACATTTGGATGGAAAGAAAAAAATGTTTGTTTGAATCTCGTAATCCCTCACTTCAGGGGGTTGGCATTAAAATTAGAGGGATGGTGGAAAATTCCAGTGCACAGTGTCTACAAAAAAGGATAAGTAACATAATAAACAAGACACCTGACATTACTTTGGCCTCCATCTGTTGGTTTGACGGTGCGGCTCAAGAAAATGGGCTATTGAGTGGGTTGGGGGTGTTATTAAGACATCTGGAAATACTATTTGCAGGTGGACATTCAACTATGGGATGGCACAAACATAAGGGTTGAACTCCTTGGTGTGTGGGCTTCCTTAACCTTGGCTTATCGGTTGGGTATTGAACAATTACAAGTCTTGGGGGACTCAAAGATTGTGATAGAATGGTTTGATTTTAGGGGGAAATTGCAAGTCTCTTCACTTGTGGGTTGGATGTACAAGATGCAGGGTCTCATAAAATTTTACAACACCATTAGATTTGATCACATCTATAGGGAAGAGAATGAGGAGGCAAATGCATTATCTAAAAAATCACTTTAGGTGCCAGAAGGGAGGATCCACAACAACAAATGGCAGGATGGCCACAAGGCCCCCCCACTATCATTGCGCCTCTATCTGTGATTTGGTTATTACTTGCATTTTGTGAGAACTGTGTCTTTTTTCTAAATCCGGATCCCACTTTATTTTGTTATTAAAAGTAACCATGGACTTCCCCTTTAGTTTTTGCTAGATTTGGATTCCCTTTGATGGGTCTGACTATATGTAATAAGCACATTGTTGGTCTATTATGATATGACCATGTGGTATATGTATACCTTTTGGAGATGGATGTAATACATCAAATATGTGCGTTTTGAGAACATCATATATTTAATATATTGAGAAATTTTCTACTGGAAAAGAATAGTATGTTATCAAGAGATGGAAGTTTGCATTTCATCTTTTTAAACCCTATGTTTCCGACTTCATATATGAGAGTCCATCTTCATGGGATCATCATGCCGAGGATGGGATGAGGAAGAGTGTTAAGAGTTTGATCATTATTAATATGGATTTATGATGAGTTGAGTGGAGGGTTTTGAGTAGGAGTGAGGTTGGCTCACTGTGACTTTAATGCTTAAAAACCAAAGGCTCATCTTTGGACCAATGTCGTAGTATTTTTTAGTTGATTTATGAGTGGCTTCCAGGTGTTGATGAGTTTGAGCCCTTCATCTCTATTCAAAGTGTTGTTCCGCTTTTCGATTTCTATGGTTTCTTTGACTCTTCTTTTTGTGTAGTTTTCTTTGGATACCATTTTTGCATCTTCTATGCATACGTGATGAGAAGTGATGTGACAGTGCTCTGCAAGAGAAAACTTATCAACTCCATTCCTTGATATATCAACAACATGCTCCTTTAAATGAATTTTTAGTGACCAACTTGTTTCACTGATGTACTCTTTGCCACATGAACAAGGGATTGAAAAAAATATGTGTTTTCTTGGGTCCACCGGGTCTTTTGCATAATCATTCATGTTACGTATAGTGCTAGGGGGAGTGAAGCCCACTTTGATGTTGTTTCTTTTAAAAATACGAGCAATATTATACATGGTCCCTTTAATGTTTGGTAATGAGATTGTTGGAGCATCCACAAGTCTCTATGTATGTCTTTGTTTTTGGATTTGTGGATAACCTTCTTTATCTATCTATCATGGTAACCATTCTTCAGAAATACTTCCCAAAGATGGTCCAATTCATGTTCCAGATGATCAATATATGAGATTGTAATAGCTCTTGTGGTGATAATTTGAATGACTCCTTGTTTCTGGGTTGGATGGTGGTGAGAGTTCGCATGTAGGTATCTTTCTATGTGAGTTGGTTTTCTGTATACTTGATACCATAACTTTTTGTTTCCTTTTTTGTTGAGCAATATATCAAGAAATGGTAGTTGATTGTTTACTTATGTCTCAATGGTGAATTTGGTGTGCTCTGTGCTCTGAGCGGTTGTTGAGGTGTTTCATGAATTCTTCAAGATTCTCTTTTCCATGACTCCATTTTGCAAAGATATCATCTATATATCTTTTCCAAGTGTCTGATTTGTGTGGAGCAGATTTTATGGCCCTAGTTTTGAAATGCTCCATGTAGATGTTAGCTACTACTACATGTAGATGTTAGCTACTACTACAGATAGTGAGGAGCCCATCACAACACCTTGTATTTTCTCATATATTTTTCCTTTATAACTGAAGTATGTCGACTTGAGACACAACTTCACCAACTCTTCAGTTTCCATGTCATGTCAATGTTATTCCTTATAATGTCTATTGCCTCATCCACCAAGATCTTGGTGTATAGTGATGCAATGCCAAAAGTTACTAGAATTTCTTCGTCTTTCACATCTTAGTTTTTGATCCATTCGATAAAAGAAATTGGATCTTTTATGAATGAGGACGTCTTCCCTGCCAAGGGTAGGAGTTTATCAAGAGCGTAGGTTGGTGAACCTATCATGTTTATTATAGGTCTTATGGGTACACCTTGTTTGTGGATCTTTGGTGCACCATAGATCCTTGGCATGATAGTGCTTTTCAGAGTGGCATTCTTTTTTATGGATTCATCCAGGGATGATTTTTTCATTACCTTTGATACCTCTCTCAAGATCATGTTGTTGGGATCTTTGTCGATAATTCTATAGATGTCTCTTGTAGATAGGTGATCTATCATCTTATTAGTGCCTGCAGAAGGCCAGGACTCTAGCGTTCGCTTTCTCAAGATCATGTTGTTGGGATCTTTGTCGATAATTCTATAGATGTCTCTTGTAGATAGGTGATCTATCATCTTATTAGTGCCTGCAGAAGGCCAGGACTCTAGCGTTCGCTTTAGTGTTGACCATCAATTAGTTTGTCTTTGACCAAATGTATTTTGTGGACTTTAGCATTCGCTTTAGTGTTCACCATCAATTAGTTTGTCTTTGACCAAATATATTTTGTATGGTTTTCAAGTTCTACAAAAGAAAAAGAAAATAATCATTTTTTTTTAATATTTTATTTTCTTTTATTGAAAAGCCTATTGAATAATAATCTGCACCTCTTATTGTCTGCACCTCTTATTGGATAATTTATTTTATGCTTCATGTATCATAGGTTTGATCGCTTATTGCAGAGTTTATTTTGCATATAGGTTCATGTATCATAGGTTTGACTCTTATTGCATAATTCATTTTGCATATAGGTTCATGTATCATAGGTTTGACTCTTATTGCAGAATTCATTTTGCATATAGGTTCATGTATCATAGGTTTGAGGTTCACATATAATAAAGATTATGCAAATTTTGTATAACCGAACTTTCATTAACATTTTTGCTTTTGTTTTTTTGCATATCTTATATCCATTACAATTATGTCCATTGGGTTGTTGAACTGGTTGCTGAACACGTATGAAACGTCTCGAAAGGGTAAGTTTGGTAAGTCGGTAACTCACAATCACAATTGAAAGGGTAAGTATCTTTTTATGGTGAATTTTGGCACTATTGGCCACCCACCCCACATAGATTACACACTTCAGTCATCACTATCACTGCTTTATAGTCACTTAGTCACTCCCTCCATCATCGTCACTTTGCTGTTTGTTTCTGCAAGGTTGAAATGCACCGGTTCCTCGCTGTGGCTGTTTGTTTCAAGCTGTGGTTGTTTGTTTCTGCAAGGTTGAAATACCCTTAAGTTTATACTATTTCAAAATAAATCTTACTATTTCAAAATAGGTTTATGTTTTATTCTTGTAGTAGTACATTTATGTTTTATTCTATTAGTACTATTTTTTCCCTAGTACTTATCATGCTATTCTACTAGTAAGTTTATCACGCTATTCTACTAGTAAGTTTACGCTATTCTACGTTTATGCCTAGTACTTCTCATGATATTTCCTTTATTTTTTTTTCATTTTGTGAAGTTTTTTTTTTTTTAATTTAGTAAAGAATATAGATTTTGAAATCAAATTAAGTAGCATAAATTTTTCATTGCAAGTGGGAAGAAGGACCAACCTGAGCTAACCTGTAATATCCTGTAACATTACAGAAATAAGAAAATGGCATTTTTCATGGAAATAGGGGAAAGATCTGGTAGACATGCAGACATACAGCTCTGCATTATAAGCTGCTCCAGAGAAATATAGCCTTATGCATGATGTCTGTGTCTCCATACCTGCCAGTAAATACAGACATAAGAATTATATATGAACTATATTTCCCAATTAAAATGGCAATACATATTATAATAAGTAGTAGCGATAGATTCCCCCTTCCCTGCTCTCACAAAGCCCACCCTGTAATCAAGGCATTGCCCTCTTTTTTTCATGCTATAAACAAAAGCCAGGCCGATAAGAGCGAATCTATAGCTTGTAAGGGCGTTCTGTCAGGTCTCCACGGCTGGAAATTATTTATGCTCCTGACCTTTGGCTGGCTATTATTTATGCCCCCGACCTTTGCGCTACATAGAATGAAATTTACCTGGTCAACTTTCGCATTGATCACATGATCCCAGGCCATCTTCATTCCCCCAAGGCTCCAGGCAGCATTAACGCATCTTTCCAGACTGGCCACCTTTCACAACAGAACCTTTGAGTAAGAAATAAATCTGCTCAGAGGGAGCAATTCAGGATCCCTGTTGGTTTCCAGGATATATTAAAACAAGAGTTAAAAGGATAACAGTACTCTCCCTGCAATGCTTATAATTTCTAACTCAAAATTATGTAAAAGTAATCAAGCTGTGAAAACTCAGCCTAACCTGGCTGGCATCATACATATATATTTTATATAATTCTGATAGAGAACCATCAACCATCCATCCATTTCTTGGAGTTTTAGGTCTGTGGCGTCTCTTTTCTCAAGTCCACCACCACAGTGATATTGTCAGAGCTTGCTGACATTGATTTTCAGAGATACTAATCAAACAAACTTTATTAAAGCCCAAGAATGAACCAGCCTCACCAAGCCTCAACTAACACACAGGAAGGGAATAACCAAACCAACTAGCATGGCAATACAGATAATAACAACCTAACCTTGTTATAATAAAGAAAGCATATAAATCCAAACCGCCTTCTCACATAATAATAACTTACCACAGTGGGCTTGGCTCCTTGAAGAAAATACCGAATTGCTCATATCCATCCCCATTCCCACTTCCGGAATATTGTATAAACCTCTGCAACAAAACTATCAACCATGTTATCACGGCATCGAGATCCTCCAAATTAGCGTCACGGGATCATTGGCGAATGCCGGGCTTTCACTGCCTCAAATACGCCTTTTCGGTTGGGCATGGCCGAATCCCCGCGTAGCCCACCTCATTTAGCCCGCCGATAGCCCCTCATTACCCCCTAGATGACGCTTAAGCTTCTAGTTCCCTGCCTTGTTCGAATGCCCGAACATACACTAAATTTCTCATCGTTCCTCTGTTCAGCGGTGGATAGATCATTGCTCATAAAAGTCCATGATAGAAAATTCAACATGACAATAAACAATCAGGGTTTTGACGATAGTTGGGCGTAATCAAAGCAGTGTTGACTAAATCACCATTACATTGATGAATGCCATGGGCCTGTGAAGTGCAAGCGTGTTTGACATTTATGTTCATCATTTTCGTGAGCATCTAGAACATAACCAAAAGGTGGTCATTCTTGCGTTTGATCTGAAGGTTGTTTTCACTATAATAAAATTCGACAACTAGAAAAGAAAAATATGATAGCCACTGTAAACCCAACTTTAATTCACGGGCCTGTCTCTGAAGTGCAAGCGTGTCATTTTCAGCGTTTAAATCCTGAAAAAAGGTATTGCATTGACTCATATATAATGAAGATCAATATGAAAGCTTTGGTGCAGGCCATAACCCTATTTTGTCTTTTAGGGCCTGAGCCTGACATTCAAAAACAGGTCCTCAGCTTCAGGTCCTTCCTTTCTTGAGTCTGTAGAGTCTGGAGGTTGCTATAATAGTTCCTCCTTCTGCCAGAAACCTTTCAA
>JASDQU010738116.1:230219-260966 GCA_032191745.1 Picea mariana
TGATTTCCCTATAGGAACAGCCCCCATGAAAAATATTCCACTCTCATCATTGCCAAATTTTCGTGGGCTATCATCAGAGGATCCTGATGAATTTCTGTTTGAATTTGATGAATTTCAGAGGAGCCGAGAGGGAGGGCTTGGAAAGCGATGAAGAAGAGGTAGAGGATCTTCAGGCTGTGGAGAAAATTGAGGAAATCCTACACACCATGTACGAGAGGAAAACAAGAGGCCCAAGAACAGGAGGAGAAGGCAGCCATCCCTTTCATATTAATGTCAATGTGGAACCCATAAACCCATGTGCGACCAATACACCAAAGAGAACACCACCGTTTAGAAAACCAAAGTTTGGAGGAATTCTGACAACAGGAAGTACATATACACAAGGAGAAACAACTGGAGGAGCCAGTTCAAGCAACCTTAGTCAAGTATCTACACCACATGGAGGAGGGAGTAGATCAGTATTTGTAATGGAAGTACACGATCCTACTATCATATTACCAGAGTTTCGAGGAGAAGCAGTAGAAGACCCTGAGAAGAATCTGTTCATTTGCGCAAAGATCTGGGAAGTGAAACAAATTACTGATGAAGACACCAAATTCTCACAGCTAGTGATCACGCTAAGAGACCAAGCACTAGACTGGTACATGAGTCTAGACATGAACAATGCTCCCAGAACGATAAGGACACTGGACGACATTAAAAAACTATTGATAAATGAGTTCCAGAAGCTGAGCTCGGAGGATCAATACATGAATGAGATGATTGAAATAAGACAGAAACTAGGAGAATCAGTATGGGAGATTGATCAAAGATTCAAGCGATTAAAAGGAAAGTTAAAATACCTTATGACCGATATGCAGCATCGGCACCTGTTTTTCAACTCACCACTCCCACACTTAAAATATCCATTATGAAAATAGAAGTTTCAGACACAAGCAGAGGCTATGCAGACAGCCTTGCAATTGGAAGAGAATCAGTACCAGCAGATGGACCTGGATATCGAAGAACTGAAGGAGGATTTGAAGAACTTAACATTTCAGTTGAACCAGAATAATAACAAGGACAAACGAGAAGTTGTTTGGTGCACTACCTGTAGGACAGAAGGATGCTATAAGAATGAATGCCCAACATTCGCACAGTATATGGTGACAGGGATGCCAAACCCACTACCACAGGGAGGATTATGGTGTGAAATATGCAAGAAACTAGGTCATGACCCTTACCACTGCACGATGATGCAGAAATACCAAACAGTCTCGAAGAACTCATATTGTACCTTTTGTAAGTCAGTCGACCATGACGAAAAAGATTACAGGACTATGGAGTTGATGCGGGAAAGAACATCAGATCCATATAAGGTACAGGTAGAAATGATGACTGGGCAAGCAGTACCATAGTTCACTCAAGCCCTAGCCCCATACAACACCACGCAGCAGCAGTATAATACTGCGCTGTAGCCATACAATAACGCGCAGCCACAGTACAACCCGACACAACCCCAGTACAATGTCGCACAGTATAATCAGGGACCATAGTATAACATGCCACAAGGTGATCACGCATCTTATAGAGGAGCAGGACAAGCCAGAGGAGGTTTTAGACGCGATAGAGGACCAGTCACATGTCACAATTACCAGCAACTAGTACATTATGCACGGGAGTGCCCACTGCCACCAACGACTTGTATGTATTGTCGCGCATCAGACCATGATATGGAGGAATGTCCGACATTACTTGTAAAGATCCAGGAAAAAAGGAATCAAAATAACCAAAATTTTCAGTGGATTTCAGCCGAAGCAAGGAATGATGGATGGAACATCAACATAGTCACTTGAGGAGGAACGAAAGCAAGAAATGACGCAATTCGACAGGAACCAGCGCAGAACCAATGGGTAAAGAAGAACACTGACCCAAAGAAGCAGTTTGACGCGCATAAGGAGAAGGAGATCTTTACACAAGACCAACAAGAATTCCAGAAGGAGAACGTTGCATCGATTGCACAACAAAGCAAGGAAGCTCCAGAAGATGAAATGTCGCCATCACTGGACCATACCAACAGAATACAACCCAAGGAACAAGTAAATACTATCAAATAATTTTTGCAATCATGCATCAAAATACTAAGTGATCCTTCATCTATCAAAATATTGCAAAACATCCTATAAAAATGTAGCAGCGAGACGGAACAGAAACTAGAATTGAAAACTGTCAACCACCTGCATACAAGAAGAAGAACAAGTAGGGAATTTAGACTAAATGCTAACATTAGGGATTTCAATATGGGAGATGTTATACTGGATCTAGGGTCTGAAGTGAATGTACTACCCAAAGCTACATGGAAATGCATGGGAGAACCTACATTGGGATACTCAACTGTTCAATTAAAGCTAGCAAATCAACATAGAGTCCTACCCATAGGTAGACTGAAAGGAGTGACGGTAGATCTGGATGGTGTGCACACTAAGGCGGACTTTGAAAGCATCAAAATAGCAGACGACACAACACCTTACCCGACGCTACTTGGTCTGGATTGGGCATTCGACAAGCAGGCCATAATTAACTTAAAAATGAGAAAAATGACATTTGAGTCAGGGGACTACAGGTTCATAGCCCCACTCGACCCATCAAAGAGCGATAGGTTCATAGAACCCACTTGTCTGGATTTAGAAGAGATCGGTCAATTGTACAGAACAATTGCACGCAATGTGGATTATATAAACCCAACTGTCGACAGGGTACTCAATTGGAGGAGCATTACTTCATGTACAAGAGACTCAGACACCGGGTTAGAAAACTGGCATCAAAGACTGCACAAAGTATTCATGAGAAGGTGTGCCAGAATAGACCGTGCAGTAAGGTGGATTGGCACAGAAATCAGAGAACCACTAGTTTTCACGGGTTAAATGATTTGGAAACTTTCTTGACACAATATGAAGATGAAGTATTAGAAAACCAGAGATTGATAGCACTAGATTTAGCACTAAGGATACACCCGCAAGATGGTGGGGTGCACATAAAGAGAATATCACAAATTGGTACCAATGTAAGTGATTACTGTGCATAAGGTTCGGCACAGAATAGATAGGTAACAAACAACAGAAATACGACGGACTAGGCACACCAGCAGAACACTTGGAGGCATGTAAAATGCTGTGGAAAATGATGCCACTGGAGGAATGGTATCACCACTTCATTCATACTCTAGAGGGCATACCAGCGAATTGGTATACGGACCAGGAAATACATAAAGGAACCAAGACATGGGCGACACTCCAACAGAACTTTACAGTCACTTTCTCATTCGAGCATGAGAACCCCAACATGGATGCATCCCTGAAATGGATCAAAGACGTCATATTCATTAAAGAACCAAAAGTAGAATCTATTACAGAGGTACAACAACGAAATAAGCAGACATTCAAGGATCTATTGTCATCCTACCACATACAGGAGGAAGCACCGGATGAAGACGATCCGCGCGAAATTCAGATCGAAGAAGTCGAAGGTGAGAGAGATGTGGAAGGACCACCCTTAGAGTCAGAGGTCATCTCTGTGCCAATCAAGATAAAGAAGGTTAACATAGGGACCGTCGAGCAGCCCAAAATGGTCAACATAGGATATTACTGGGTCAAACAGACACTAGAAAGTATCACAGAATTGTTGCGTGAATACAACGACCTTTTTCCCACAACCTTTATAGATATGAAAGGCATAGATGGATAATTAGGAGAAATGAAGATACCACTTAGACTTGATGCGAGACCCATTAACAACGACCATACAGATTGAACCCCATATATAAACAGAAAGTTAAAGACGAGATCGACAGGATGCTCGAGGCCAGCATCATCGAACGAGTCGAAGAATCGGAATGGATAAGCCTGATGGTAGTACATGACAAGAAATAGGGAAGAGGGATCAAGATATGCATTGACTTGAGGAAGTTGAATGATGAATTCCTACATGACCCATTCCCCACACCGTTCACAAATGAAGTACTCAAGAATGTAGGAGACCACGAAACCTACTCATTCACCGATGGATTCTCAGGATATCATTAGATTAAGATCGCACAGGAGGATAGACACAAGACCACGTTCATGATATAATGGGGATCTTATCAGTATATAGTCATGCCATTCGGACTGAAGAATGAACCTGCAATATTTTCTAGAGTGGTCATCGCAGCATTTAAGGAATTCATCCATCAATTCCTCGAAGTATACCTGGATGATTAGACAATGTATAGCTTACTAAAAGACCATGTGGAAGTTTTATGACTGATGTTATAACGATGCATACAGTGCCAGATATCACTGAATATCAAGAAATGCATATTTGGAACACCACTTGGGATACTATTGGGACACATAGTATGAAAATCTATGCACATATTACAGTGCCAATGGAAAAACTGTTAAGGAAGGATACAAAGTATCAATGGAACGACGAGTGCCAACACGGTCTGGATACCCTGAAGGAAAAGATGGTCACCGCACCAATATTGGTATTTCCAGATTGGGAGAAGACATTCCATGTACATGTAGATGCATCAGCGATAGCACTTGGAGTTATCTTGGTGCAACCAGGAGCAGAAGACTTGGATTACCCGATAGCGTTTGCAAGCAGAAAATTATCATATTCAGAACATAATTATAACATGACAGAAAGAGAAGTCCTAGCTATGGTTTATGCACTACAGAAATACAGACATTACCTATTGGGAAAACACTTTAAGATGTTTACAGATCACTCAGCTCTGAAATACCTAGTCAACAAGCCATTGTTGGGGGGGAGAATATGTCGATGGTTATTGCTATTTCAAGAATTCAACTTTGAGGTAATAGTTAAACCAGGAAAACTGAATGTAGGACCTGACCACCTATCAAGGGTCACAAATGGAGAGGAACCAACGAACTTAGAAGACAACTTTCCATATGCATAGCTAATCTCAGTACAGATTGTTGACAATTACTTCGCAGAGATCACCCAGTACTTGAGCACAAGTGTTGCACCGCAAGAATATACCACTACACAAAAGAAGAACCTGGTAGTCTGCGTAGTCAACTATCAATTGATCGCGGAACATCTATACAATATGGGTGCAGATAGCATTTTACAGAGATACGTACTAGACCATGAACGACCAAAACATTTAGTAGAAGGCCATGAGGGAATAGAAGGAGGGAATTATGCAGTAAAATCTACCACGTAGAAGGTACTACACATAGGATTATGGTGGACAACGATCCACAGAGACTCGAAAGAGTACCGTCGGCAATGTGATATATGTCAAAAGGTAGGCAAACCCAACAGAAGGGACGAGATGCCACTACGACCGCAAGTGACACTTTAGGCATTCGACAAATGGGTGATAGACTTCATGGGACCCATTATTCCACCAGCCAAAAGAATGGGGGAAAGATATATTATCACCGCGATGGAATACCTAACGAGATGGGTGGAAGCTGCACCAGTAAAATATTCCAGCGCAGAGACAGTTGCACACTTTCTGTTTGAACAGGTAATTACTAGATTTGGGTGCCCAATAATTTTGATGAGTGACCAAGGAATGCACTTCATAAACAACACCATCCGAGCGATCCTCGAAGAGCTTGAAGTTCATCACCAAAAAACAACACTGTATCATCCACAGGAAAATGGCATGGTAGAAGCCTTCAACAAAATTCTAGAGAATGCCTTGACAAATATATACAATGTCAACAGGGACGATTGGGACCTCAAGGTACTAGCAGTGTTATGGGCATATAGAACCACATGCAAAAAGTTGACAGGCCACACACCATTCAAACTAGTATATGGTCAAGAAGCAATAGTTCCAATAGAATTTTTAATACCTAGTCTACGTGTCGCAGCTATCGCACACATGAAAAAACGAGGCACAGTACAGGAAGACTGAATCATTTATTGTCGATGGAGGAAGACCGAATCTTGGCAGGATTCCACCAACAAGTATAGAAAGAAAGAGACAAATCTTGGCATGACCGCCACATCAAGAGGAAGACGTTCAAGAAAGGAGATCTAGTATTGCTCTACGACAGTAAATCGTTGTAGCACCCAGGAAAGCTCAGAATGCATTGGCTAAGACCATATGAGGTAAAATCTATTATGGATGGAGGAGCTGTACAATTAAGAGATATAGCAAGCGCAGACCTCAGAGGAATGATCAATGGGAGCTAGTTGAAACTGTACAAGGACAATCGACCACCNAAAAAAAAAAAAAAAACGAGGGAAACGATAATAGCCTTACCAAAAAAGGAAACAAGTGAGAAAAGGAAAGTCGAAAAAGCAGGCTGATAGGACAGCAAGAAGTAGAATTAAATCAAGGCAAGGATGGATGGGATGACACATTAAACATGCCAACTAGAGACGACAGAGGAGGCGTAATGGCAAGTACGAAACCATCGCTGATGCATTGAACCCACAGTTATGATGCATTAATCACATGATGGAGGAAGCGTCCTCAACAAGCTTCATGACGATCCCATAAAACACACGAGCACATAAGCATTTAGTCTATTCACGAAAGGAGAACATAAAAATAGGAAAAACAGCTAGAATGAACAAAGTGAAACCACGGAGCACACCAAAGCCATTCAAACGCAGCAAAAGTTAGATAGACACCACTATTGCACCACCGAAGCTCGCAGAACCAGGCCAGATAGCCAGATCAAACAGGGATCAAACCAGGTCACGAGGACCACTGGAAGAAAGTGAACAACAACCACCTGAGATCATTGATATTGAAAAAATCTCGTTGCCAGAGGAAATCCCAGTAGAGTCCACACCCATACTAGAATAGATTCTGCAACCACAAATAGAGGCCATGGAACAGGATACACCAGTAGTGGTGCACAAGCCCTAGAACAAAGAAGAAGAAACCCACTGGGAAATACCACCGAAACATACTGAAGAAATCGTGGAAGTGAATGGAAGGACATAGCATCTAGGAGCAGAGGATCAACCAGACGAGACGCAAGCACCCGGCTTAGGTCACCCAGCCAAGGAAACCGTTGGAACTACCTAGGCGTGGCTAGAGTGGATGATAGGAGAACATCCAGGAGTTGTTGGAACTTCGAGATAACCAACGCAACAGGAGGATCAAGTTCAAATAGCAAGTTCACCTCAAAAGAAACCAGCTGCAGAGATTGTGCTACCTCGCATACCATAGGGAGTATAGGTGGACCCACAGCTATTAGGTCACGTCGGGAAGATCAAGTATTCTGACCATGACGTAGAAAAGGAAACCAAATATCCAGAGCTTGCACCACAGGTCTTCATGCAGAAAGTAGTTGTGAACCAACTTGGAGAAACCATCACTCAACCACACTAGTGGGTAGGTGGACTAGACAGAACAAGAATTCTAGGATTGTTGAAGATACTAAACTTTGGAAGTGGCCAATATGCATCGGCATACATCAAGAAAATGTTAGCAGTGACGCATGGAGGTAATGTATGGCTGGAAAAACCCATCCCCATAACTATCAAACTTATCATGTAGATAACAGGCTTAACCACCGAAGGTATGGATCCCTCTTTGATTATGGACGATAAGTCCAAGGAAAAATCATTGGCATAAGAGATGAAGAATAAATATGGTACCGATGGGGGAAAAGGAGGAATTATAATCAAACGGATCAACAATGTCACGACGCAATTAGGTGCAAATATCTTAGCCTGCAAACTGCTAAGAAAATTCTGCAAAGACGAAGTACCGGCAAAAGTTATTGTTGTTGCAGCTCATTGTGCAGAAGGCACCTCCATGAGCTGGGCGCCATACCTATAAAACTTATTCCAAGTGGACTACAAAGACACATAGGACGCAGGTATGAAATTTCATTACTCATGGTTGATCACTCTCATAGCTTTCATGGGATGGTGAGAGCCAGAATACGTCGTCTTTTGTACCACACCACATCTAGGAGGATAAAGATATTGCGTCCTGAGATCCACGCCACTAGCCAAGCATAAGAAGAGGAATGGAATTGTATTTGAATCTTACCTACGAGCGATATAGGAAGCCATCAGTCGAGCATGGAGAATAACACCAGAGGTTTTCACACGATACAGGGGCATCGCTAATTTCTGGGCTAGGTGACAAGCCATGTGGATACAGCCAAGGCAGGATCTGGATAAACAGTGGCTACAGATGTGCTACTGCATCATCGAGGGAGATATAGACATGGTCATCAATGAATGGCCTGATGAATGGAGGATTCCAACCATACCTAGAGAAGTACCAGGACAAATAGTAGAAGGAGGGGCTGCACAAGTAGAAACATAGCCTCCACAAATCCCAGTACCCAAGAAACGTAGAATGGGAAAACCAAGTCGACTCAGGAAGATGACGACTCAGAGCAGCCAGGGACCCAGAAGGGGAGGACAGAAACCACCCAATCGACCAATGGACAGAGGAAACCAGCTGAGGGAGCACAAGAAACTGCATCGGACCCCATCACATTGGAACCAGGAGGAACTAAGAGACCAGTGGTACAGGACACAGGTGCGCGCAAGAAAATGAAGGAACAACTACCTCCACCAGACTACACAATCATAGAGGATGAGGGAGAGATGATTTCTAGGATGGTCCAAGACTGCCTCGCAGAGGATTTCGATCATGTCGTGCGCCACAAAGATAAAATGCAGAAGGAACTAACAGAAATGGGACAACTCCTTAAGAAATTCGGGGAAATCCATATCACGAGTAACAGTAGGGGCATAGAACCATCGACCACATAGACCACAACAAGGGTGGAGGTAGAAGAACGCGACCCAGTTCTTTTGATACCACACGCACATTCCATGGTCTATATAAAGCCTAGCATGTTGTTAATGGATGAAATTGTGGGACAGACACCACTGAAGGATTTGGATCATATCCAATTGGTCTTGACATAGATGCCATCAAGAGCATTATACAAACTACAGGTTAGCATCGACCACGAGCTACAATCATGAGCACATAAAAACTTTGTCGAGCTACAACAAGAAACAAATAAGTGCGAAGCGCTGGAAACCGTTTTTCCACATGCCAAATCTGAAACTAAGGAGAAAGAACATAGAAACAAGATGGAACACAGAGTGGAAGAAGTTTTTGGGAAACTTCCAACTACTGTGTAAGGAAATGAACTCCCAGCCGCAGAGAAGATCAACTAGATTGCGTAGGAAATTGATCAGTATTAAAAGGAGATCGAGACTCTCCGTGGACAGATTAGACCAACAAAGCCACCAACAATGAAGGAGCAAAGGAAGCAAGAAGCAGCAATACAGCTACAAGAGCTAGAAAAATAGGTCAGCACAGCAGCCAACTTGTTGGATAAAGCAGCGCAACTTTGGACAAGGCTGGAAGAGGATCCACAAGTCCAACACTGGGACAAGGAGGAGGAGAGGATAAATGCAACAATCCAAGAACTCAAGCAGTGACAGAATACCATACCAATCCTAGAACGGGTCAAGGGAACGCAAGAGTTGAAGAAATTACAAGCAGAACTTATCACTGCGCAAGCACAGAAACAAGAGCGTCAAGCTCAAATAGAACCGTTGCAGGAGAGGATAGCAGAAGTACTTGCACAAGTAGAAGAAGCCAGAAACCAAATAGCATAGACTCAGTTAGAATGCGCAAGACTGATGAGCATGGAAGTGGTTGCTCAGACAGTCGACACCATCAAGAAGAAAACCGCGCAAGCACTGAAAAAGGCAGCAGAGTTGCAGGAATAGTTCCAGACGATCACCAAGGAGATCGAGGAAGCACAGAGAAATTAGGTGACACGGTATGAGTCACATGTCAGTGTTAGGGGCCTGTTGGTACTAGGAAAAAGGGGAAATAAGGACGATCGTGGGAAAGAAAGCGTGCAGAAAACTGAACTAACAACTAGTTAAAGAACAGCATGTGTGCATGCAAGAAAGCGTGCACAAAGGAAAGTGACATATGGAGGAGGAACATTAGGCGTATGGGAGAAAGACCTAATGTAAGAAGGGTTAGGGTTTTGGTAATATTCAGTAAAAGGATGAAGAGCCCGAAATGTATAAATATAGAAACGAAAGTATCATATAGGGTTCGTTGCTAGTAGTTGTTAGTAATTCCTTAATGTTTTGAGTTGTATGAACCAATTTTGTAAGTTGTTGAGAAAAGAAGATACAAGGGAGGGTAGATCTAAGGATTATACTGCAAGCTATAGAGCTTGGTGTGATCTAGTTCGCCTCACATAGATCTTACCTCGCTTTGTGGAGAATTGTAAGCACATGGCGCCAGGAATGAAGAACTGCCATAATAAAAGAGCCAAGAGCCAAATCTTTGTGGGCATAGCCCAGGATTGGGTGAACCATGGTAATACTCGTGTAATATGTTGAATGTATGCATGTCTCTTATTTCTTTTATCAATTACTGGTTAAGCTTGATGAATGAGTTAGCACATCGTTATGAATCTGGTTATACTCTACTGAAATTAAACTATGAAATATGTGTATGCGACTTCAAGGGATAAGTAGTTTACCTTACAACTCACGGTACCTGGATTTAATCAAGAAACCCCTATCCTCTACTCTTTCCTAGGCTGTAAACACGTGAGTCTTATAGCCACCCATGTAAAGCTATCTCAGGTGAGACTGCGCAGTGCCCTACGGGTGTTGTGTTTCCTTCTGGATTACCAAGAGGGCCGATAGTTTTAGAGGCTTTGTTGGAACCTCGAATGACATGAACCCTAGTTCAATAACTCAGACAACCTGAGAAGGGAATTAGTAAACCAACATGCCTCATCTCTTCTGAGCTTCAATTAATGTTCTTCCTTTTGATCTGTTCATCGCTTTTTCTCCTGATATTTTAATAATTGCTTGTGCATTATTTTATGCATTGATATTCAATTTCTAACCCTCATGAGCTATGAGTTCCTTTTGTACATGGATCTATGCATGCTCTAATCTCATGCAATCTAATATGTTTCCTCTCCTAAGCTTTAGGTAGATTCCTCTACACCTCGCGCTATGTCTTCTGCACAACTTACTACGTTATTTCTCCTGAGTTTTTAAGATATCAAAGACATATAATGGTAATACCATACTGATCTTCTTGTCATCAATGCCATAATAAAAATTGATCATTTTGGCCCTCTTTGACATCAATTCCAACACCATAACACCATGTCCAACATTCTCAACCTTTGGCATTGATGGAAACCTTTTTATTTTTGAAATTTCTTCCCTTATCAATTTCCTCCCCCCTTGACAGCAATGCAGAGGGGATATTTCTTCGCTCCCCCTATGGAAATTCTACCCCTAACCATGTTCCCCTTATGATATGATTTTATAGTTTTTAATGAGGTTTTTGAATTACTCCTAATTTATGTCTAAGATTTTCAAACGTACACATGGGAAAAGGTTTTGTCAATTTGTTTTTGGGTAACCTGATCTCTTAGAAAATGGTATTTAATTGGTATGTGTTTGGTTTTATAATGCATTATTGGATTTTTAGATATGCTTATGGCACTATTTTTATCACATTTAATAGTAACGGGATTATTATATATTATTTGTAGGTCTTCTAAAGTTTTCTTCATCCAAATAACTTGTGTGCAGTAGGATGCAACAACAATATATTATGCCTATGTTGTAGAGAGTGATGTGGATGTTTCTTTCTTTCTTGACCATGCTACCAGACTTTTTCCTAAGAAAATTCCCCTCCACTGGTGATTTTCCTATGATCTATGCTATTGGCCCAATCTGCATCAATATATGCAGTTAGATTGAAGTCTTTGTCTTTTGGATACCATAATCCAAGTTCTAGGGTGCCTTGAAGGTATCTGAATATTATTTTTACTGCTTTTAAGTGAGTTTCTTTAGGTGCATATTGAAATCTCCCCACGAGTCCTACATCCTACATGACATTGGGTCTTGTTATTGTTGAATAGAGAAAACTTCCAAACATTTATCTATGCATCGTTTCGTCCACTTTTGGTGATTCATCTTCTAGGCTTAGTTTACATCCAATGACCATGGGAGTACTCATAGGTTTATTGTCTTCCATTTGAAATTTATTCAGCATTTCCATGATATATTTGGTTTGGGAAATGAATATTCCATTTTCCGATTGATTTACTTGTCAACCTAAGAAAAATGACAGTTCTCCCAGCATAGACATTTCAAACTCTTCTTACATTTTGGTTGCAAATTTTTTTCTTAGTGTAGTAAGATTAATCCCGAATATGTTGTCATCTACATATGCCACTACAACAATCATGTTTTGATCATCAATTTTTATGTATAGGTTGTTGTTATTAGTCCCTTTCTTATATCCTTGTTTTTTTAGGTATTGATCAAGCCTAGAGAACCATGCTCTGGGGGCTTGTTTAAGACCATACAGGGCCTTTTTCAACTTGCACACATTGAAATGATTTTCTGATAACATGGATCCTTCTGGTTGCTCAATATAGACTTATTATTTTAGTTTTCCATTAAGGAATACTAACTTGACATCCATCTGATAGATTTTGAAATTTTTGAAGCATGTGAATGCCAAGAACATTCTGATGGCCTCAAGTCTTGCTATTGGAGTGAAAGTCTCTTCAAAATCAATACCTTCTACTTGGGAATATCATTTGCAAACTAATCTGGCTTTTTTCTTTACAATCTCCCCATTTTCATTTAGTTTGTTCTTGAAGATCCACTTGGTTCCTATCACATTCTTGTCCTTGGGTATTGGAACTAGTTCCCAAGTCTGATTCTTCTCTATTTGGTCTAGTTCTTCATTCATTGTTTTTATCTAGTCTTTAATTTTGATAACCTATTTTACCCACTTAGGTTCTATTAGGGATATTATTTCTTGTTTTGATTCAAAAGCAATTTTCCTTCTTATTTTCACTCCTACACTTTTATCTCCAATAATTTGACTTTTAGGATTATTATTTTGAACTATTTTTTATGGAGCTCTTGGAAAGGGTGTTTCTTCATTTTCTTATTCATCGGTATGTGGTTCATTTTCCTGTGTTTCATTATTATCATATTCTTGCTAAGATTCTACATCATCATCTTCCTGTTGAGATTTTACATCATCATCTTCTTGTTGAAATTTTTTATCAATGCCTTGGGATATTCTCTTTTTTAGATCATCTATCTTTACATTGGCACTTTCCACTATCTTTAGTAGTCTAAGATTATAACATATGTATGCTTTTTTATTAGATGAATATCCTAAGAATATTCCTTCATCAGATCTTGGATCAAACTTTCCTAGGTTATCTTAATCATTCTTTATGTAACATTTACTTCCAAAAGTTCTAAAGTGTTTTACAGATGTTGGTCTTCCAAACTATAGTTCATAAGGGGTTTTGTCATGGTTGGATCTCAACTGAGCTCTATTAATTATGTGGATTGTTGTGTATATTTCATCTCTCCATAATTTTTTCGGAAGCTTAGCTTCATTTAGCATGGTTCTTGCAACTTCTTGAATTGTTATGTTTTTCCTTTCTACCACTCCATTCTATTGAGGAGTCCCGGGAGCTAAAAATTGTCTTTTGATACCATGATTTTCATAGAATTGAATGAAATATTTAGAGTTGAATTCTCCTCCATTATCTGATCTTAGACATTTAATTTTGAGATCTGTTTCATTTTCTACAAGGGATTTGTATATTTTAAATCTCTCAAAGGCTTCTAATTTTTCTTTTAGAAAGAATACCTAGGTCAATCTTGTGTAATCATCAACAATAAACATAAAATATTTTTCACCATAAGTACTTTTGGTTTTGGTTGGTCCACATATATCTATGTGAATAAGCTCTAATGGTTTTGTTGTGGAATTCTCTTTTGTTTTGAACCTAACTCTTGTTTTCTTTCCTATTTGACAATGTTTACAAATAGAATCTGAAGGTTTAATCATTTTTGGCAGGTCCCTAACTTCCCTTTTCTCTCTGGCTTTGATCAAGTTATCAATGCTTAAGTGTCCCAATCTTCTATGCCATATCCAGCTTTCATCTACTTGGGTTAAACAACATTTTTCTTTTTCATCTATATTAAGGATGTACACATTACTAGATGTTCTTGGTGCAATTGTCACTAGCTTTCCAGTGTCTTTTTTTCTAATCTCACATTTCTGAGAATCAAAATTAAGTATGTGACCTTGATCACATGTCTGACTTACACTTAAGGGATTTGTTTTGATATTTTCTACTAGAAGTACATCTTCTGCTTTGGTTTTATTATTTCCTAAACTAATAGTGCCTTTTCCCAGTATCTTGGCTGACATGTTATCTCCAAAAGTTACTTTTCCTTTTCCTTTCTTATTTAACTTGAGAAATTTATTTTGATCTCCAGATATGTGTTTGGAACAACCACTGTCTATATACCAATGACATCCTTGATTTCTTGCATATAAGGATACATTACACTTTGTTTGCTTTTTCTTTCGTACTTTTTTATTATGGGAAATATTTGTCTTTTTATCACATTTTGGAAATCTACATTCATTGGTTTTATGACCATAGTTGTTGCATTTTTGGCATTCAGTATTGAAGTTTTGCAAAGGATAAAATGAGTTATAGTTTCTCTTCTTGGTATTGTACTTATTGTTCTTATATCTTTGGACATTTCTACGATTGTATTGTCCATAAGCTTTGCAGTGTACTGCCTTATGTCCAAAATTATTGCAAGAGTAACAATATCCAATAAATAGATATTTAGGGGGATTCCTTCCGATGATTGTATTTTTCTTGTCATATTTTACTCTAGTATGGAGTATTGATTTATGTTTATGTGTAATAGTTTTAAATGGTATCATATTTTCCTTATTATCTTCTTTTCTTAATGAGTTTTTCAGAGTATCTACGTAACTGATTGGTTTCTTGACAGATCCTTGTGATGTAGAAGTTGAGTCTTGGGTGTATTCAAAACCAGTCTTTTTGTTTGGTTATCTTTGACTACTGATAATTTCATCCAATATCTTTGAACTATTTCCAAATTGTGATCCCTTCTTTTCTTTCTCAATTTCACGTTTTAACAACTTAATCTCAGCTTCTAATTTCTCACATACTTGTTTTTTATCATTAAGTTGTTGTAAAATGACTGCTTCGATTTTATTAGCTTCCAGGAGCTGGGAATTCAAATCACAGATGGTATGTTATGACTCTTTGATGGTTTTGGAAACTTCCATCTCTCTTGATTTAGTAGCTTCTTTAATCTCTAAAATCTCTTCCCTTAGTACCCTATTTTTTTATAGTTTTTCTTAGTTCTTCAACTACACTAAGGATTTATTCTTCGAAGTTAACTTCTTCTTCATATTTTTAATGTTTATAATCTTTAGTTTTTATTCCCATAAATAGGAGCTATGGTTCATCTTCTTCATTTTCTTCTAATGAGCTACTGATCCGAAAAGATCTTTTAAATGACAATGGTTGAGTTACTAAGCATGTGTTTATTAACCATTTAGGAAGCTGAATGAAAGAGGAACAATTATAGAAGAAAAATCATATACATATGCACATATACAAATCTGAAATAAATCAAGAAGAACAACAAACCATAGAACACCAATGTGATAATGAAGATCCGCAATCTCGCCTACGTCTTTGGGCCTTTGTCTCAGTGGGTGAGGCTTTCTTATTTATGTTCGAAGCTTTAAAATTACATCACAACAGTGCCAAAAGGTTATTAAACTGATCTGTTCTTGGTCTACCAAATCTATAGAACCCAAAAAAATAAATGGCACTCAAATCGAATGACCGGAGCTCCCGGAAATGGCCCACAAAGGTGAGCTCCTCAATAGCTTCCCTGCATAAAAATGACTTTGGTTTGGAAAATATTCAGCATAAACCTACTCTGAATGTCCCACCATGGCCTCAAGAAGGCCTAGTTGATATAGATCTAAAAATTGTAACCATATCCCAACTTCCCCCCAAGATCTGGCCTCAAAAAGGGCCCAATATCCCCCAAAAAGGGCCAAACATCTCCAAAAACAGTTGAATAAATCCATAAAAATCATATGTTATAGTTTAAAAAACCACTTTGAAAATATATTGGCGATAAGCCCCACAAAACTGGGTGCGCGCCTCCTCTACAGGGTCATATGGAACCATGTGGCCAAGCGCCAGCCCCCTAGGGGTTGTGCGCTGTCCCCTTTCCCGCAAATACCTGGATTTATGGCGCAATCATAGGACTTGGGCCCAATCGGTCAAGATAATCCCCTCACTGATTGAACCTCTCTGTTCCAAGCTCTGAGTCACATGGTGGTGGTTCTGAAAACCCTGGGTTGAGGGCTCTATCCATACCTGCACCAAGCACTAACTCTGGAGTCTGGGTCATATGGAAACACATATGCGCGAGCTCCGGGCCAAACGCCATATTTTTCACCCCCAAATATAATTCATGGTCATGTGATGTGGTCCCATAGCATAGTTCTGGCAAGGTGCATCGAGGGTTGGGGCTAAGCCCTAGCCCTATATTTCTGCCCAACTCACATACATTAAACTTAAATATTAGTGGTAAGCAATAGGGTTAAGACCTAAAGCAAGGGCGGGATGGCTAGCCCGGCCTAGCCAAGTCAATTCTCGGTTGGAGTTCGTGCAATCAAAACTTTTTGAATCCCAAAACAATTTTTTCAACAACCAACATTTCCAATACCTGGGTGCCACGTGGCACCGCTCCATATGCCAACTACTGCCACGTGTTCACACACTATTCGACCACTTGTCTACTGAGTTGTCAACCCAGTCACCTGCCACTATATCTGTACCTACCATGTGTCACCCTTGTAGTGGTGACACATGTCACTCCCCGATTGTCCCAACCGTACTGACATGTCATCTATTTGTACGCCCAGTCATCCTTCCACGTCATCTGAACAGACCCTACCACATCATCTCTAACTGTACCTACCACGTCAATTGTACAGACCCTACCATGTCAGTGCCAAATGTGCCTGCCATATTAGTTGTATTGTCATACAGCCTGTACAGTCATCTGCCACATGGCATTGTACAGACTGTATAGTCATCATTTGTTTTTGCTTGTTTGGAAAAATGAACAGATCGTCATATCAGGAGCATACAATGTCTGTTTGATCCCATTCAAGTTGTGTTGGGTTTGTATCGATGAGGCCTACACACACATCTATTTTGAAGCCATTCTGAGAACTTTGATTTTGAGGCCTTTCTGAGCCCCATCAAGCTCCTAGATCCAATTCTAGATCATCTATTGTCTTCTCGAGTAAAGAACATTTTCTTTTTCTTATAGAAGTTCTTATTATTATTATTTTTGAAGGTTCTTTCATCATCACTTTCCTCATGCTTAGGATAGGGAAATTTATTGGAAAAGTGCCCAATTTTTCCACAGTTGAAGCATATTAGAGGAATCTTTCCTTTGTATTTACCTGTCCCTTTCTTGAGTTTCTTTATGAATTTGGTAGTTTCCTCATCAGATATATCTGATAACTCATCATTTTTCTTTTTCTCCTACCTCATATTTGTTTTAGATGCTTTAAAGGTTGTTTCTATTTTTGATGATTTATCATTCCCTATTCTCATTCATACACTGTAAAAATTTCATGAAGTTGATCAACTATGAGTGTGTCAATATCAGGCCTATATTCAATTTTAGAAATCTTGGCATCATATATCATAGTTAATGACCTTAGTATCTTTTGCACAATAGTTTTATATGTAAGTGCTTCTCATGTTTCTCTGATTGAATTAACCACTTTGTCTACCCTATGAAAGTATTCAACAATGTTCTCTTCTTCTTTCATTTTTAGATTTTCAAACTGAGTTCTATAGGTTTGTATTTTGGCTTCCCTAACTTTGCTATCTCCTTCATATACAACCTCCAATTTGTCTGAGATTCTTTTGGCTGACTTATTATGCATAACCTTCACAATTATTGAATTTGTCAACCCTCCTAGAATTGCATTAACTTCTCTTGAGTTGTCATTGCAGATTTTCTTTCCTGCAACATCTTTGGGTGGATTAGTTGGTGCAACGTAACCATATACAACAAGTTTCCAAATATCAAAACCAAGAGCCAACAGGAAGTTTTTCATTCTTATTTTCCATAGAGCATAGCCACCTCCATTGAACAATGGTGCTTTGTTGTTATACATTCCCTCTTGTAGATGGATCGGGCATGGAAGATCCAGTCGAGTATTTGTGGTTGAAGGATAATGGAGGTTTGATCCTTTTGCTGGTGAAATTGTGTCATTTGGACATATTGCAATGTCTGAAGCTTGAGCTCAAGAGTGATATTGAGTCTAAGATTTTCTTCTTTGAGCTGCTAGAATGCCTCATGCCCATAACAGTCTCGTTTACCTTTCTCATTAAGTCTTCCCTCTGCTCACATTTAAACACATTTTCCTAAATGAATTTAGTTGTGGCCCTCATTTCCCTGTGCATTTATGGCCTAGTTTTCTAAGTTAAAATGATATTATCTTGAGTGTGCACCCATTTGACATCTTTAAAAACATTCATCGTGACATATAAACTGATGGGTATTGGGATTAACTTCTCTACAACCGGGAGGTGACTTCTAGTGATAACATTTCTGGCATCGTTGTCAGGGAACGAATTGAAGACATTTCCCTGGGTAAGAATGAAAATGAGCTACTGATTCTGAAGGTTCAATAGACATCAATACCATTGAAGATTGCAGCCTACACCTGGCGACTCCACTATTTCAGTTCTGCCTCTTAAAGGCAGACACATGAGTTCCACTTCACTGTTGCCTCTAGCAATATCTGAAGCTGGCCCAGAGGAAATTATCAGAAAGGGAAAGACCGCTCAAAAAGGTACCTCCACAGTTGTACCAAGTTTTTCTGATAATTTTCATAATCCCTCTTTACAAACTCCAGTAACTGTTTCTGATTCTCCTATTATACAAATTGCTGGAGTTTCAAGAAATTTAAATTTTGGGAGTTTTCATGCTGATTTCTCTCCTCCTATTCTTGGTTTGGAAGGAGAGAGATTTGACGGCCCTTTCTCGACATCTTTAAAAACATTCATCGTGACATATAAACTGATGGGTATTGGGATTAACTTCTCTACAACCGGGAGGTGACTTCTAGTGATAACATTTCTGGCATCGTTGTCAGGGAACGAATTGAAGACATTTCCCTGGGTAAGAATGAAAATGAGCTACTGATTCTGAAGGTTCAATAGACATCAATACCATTGAAGATTGCAGCCTACACCTGGCGACTCCACTATTTCAGTTCTGCCTCTTAAAGGCAGACACATGAGTTCCACTTCACTGTTGCCTCTAGCAATATCTGAAGCTGGCCCAGAGGAAATTATCAGAAAGGGAAAGACCGCTCAAAAAGGTACCTCCACAGTTGTACCAAGTTTTTCTGATAATTTTCATAATCCCTCTTTACAAACTCCAGTAACTGTTTCTGATTCTCCTATTATACAAATTGCTGGAGTTTCAAGAAATTTAAATTTTGGGAGTTTTCATGCTGATTTCTCTCCTCCTATTCTTGGTTTGGAAGGAGAGAGATTTGACGGCCCTTTCTCCCCCGAAGTTTTGAAGTGTAAGGAGAGAGATTTGACCTTAGAATACTTTCCTACTCCTCCTCCTATTAGAGTTGTTGCAGTTACATAAGGGGAAACCTCAGTTACCTATAGCCCCTCGTCTTTATCTCCTAACTCTCAGCCTTTTCCTTTTTATCCCAGAAGCACATCCCTAGTCTCGCCTATCTGAACTCCATCTCCTACTGGTTCTCCTCACTCCAATGGAAGGAACAAATCCCCCCATGAGTTTGTTTATGTGTTTTTCCTCAACCTTTGAATGCCCTCCCAATGGATGGCTACCTTAAGGAGTTTCCTAAGTTCACGAGTGAAGGAGACATAACTGTAGAGGCAAACCTTGAATCCTTTTATAGTTTTACATATAATCATGCCATAGAGAATGAAGATGTATGGATGAGGATTTTTGTTCATAGCCTTGATGGTGAAGCTAGGAAGTGGTTTAAGGCCTTGCCTCCTGGATATATTGATAGGATTGAGGCCCTAGATGAAGCCTTGTTAAAGGATTGGGGAGAGAAAAAGTATCTCATGTACTATATTACAGAGTTTGGATCTCTGAAGAAGGAGGAAGGGGAATCTGTTTCTAACTACTCCAGGAGGTTTAATAAAATGTATAATAAAATCCCCACTGAGGTCAAGCCTACACAAACCTATGCAAAGATTACTTATGCTAGCGCTTTTGATCCTGATTTTTGTCTCTTGTTAAGAGAAATAAGAGCTACCTCCTTGGCTCATATGCAAGATGCATCCCTTGAAGTAGAGTCCAATATATTTGCAGTTGATAAGCTTAGGAGCAAGGCTGACAGAGACAGAAGAAAAGGGAAGTCTGAAGCTTCAACCTTTAGGTCCTCTATTGTCCATCCTCAAGATGATGAACTTACCAAATTAGTAAAATCTATGTATGTTGAGATGAAGAAATTAAAGCTTGAAGGAAGACAGAACTATAGAAATTCACAAAATTTTGATAACAGAGGTAATTTTAGGAGACTTAACAATGCTCCTCAGATTCTTCCAAGAGAGCGGCGAAACAGGGATAGAGATTACCAGAATATCCAAACCCCTCTCCAAAATAATCTTGTTACTGATGATAAAGGGGAGGAAGAAGACCTTGACCCAGAAATCCACTGTCTCGAAGACACCTCCTCTTTTCCTCATTTGACTCAATCTGCATACGAGGAGTCTCTCATGGATAGAAAAATTAATGAGTTGAGAAAGGGAGACAAGGCCAGCAGCCCAAACAGATATAATCTAAGGTCCAAACAGAAAGAAGGTAAATATAACATCCTTGATTGGCCTACCAGAGTAGAAAAACTTGCTAAAGATATTGCAGACCAAAACAAGGAAAAGAAGGCACAGACCCCCCCACCAGTGGTCAAAGGTCTTGTTCCAGAAGTGAGAGAAATTATAAATCCCCCCTCCTCTTTCAACTTTGAGCATGAAATACAAAATATTAGAATCCTTGTACCCATTTCAGAGCTGGTCAAGCATGAAGACTTCAAAAGGTGCCTCTCCAAAATGTTGTGGCCCGAACCTTCGTCTCATTCCACAGACTCAGTAAACCTACAAGATGAGAAGCCTACAGTCATCCTAGGTCCTTTGGTAGAAGATAGAGATGATTCATCCCCTCCCTTATATACTTCACTGAACATACATGACAAGGTGTTGCACAACTGTTTGATGGATTCAGGGGCATCTCACAATCTTATGCCTAAGATTGTCATGGAAGAGCTCATTCTAGAGATTACAAAATCTTATCATGATCTGTATTCATTTGAATCTAGGAAGGTCAAGTGCCTTGGGGTTATCAAAGACTTGGTTGTATCTATGTTCCATCTACCAATTAAAATCATGATCATGGACATCGTGGTAGCTGACGTTCCCTCTAAGTTCGGGATGCTTCTATCTATATATTGGATAAAAAGACTAGGGGGGAACTTTGCAGATGGACCTCACCTATGCTACCATTCCGTTGTTTGGGGGGGATCATAGAAGAATTTACAGGGAATCTCAATTGGCCTACATTATTAGTGATGAAGCAAACCCCACAAACCATCCTATATTTTCTCTTGACACAGATTTAGGATCTAGTTTGTTGCAGCTCAACAACGCTCCTGAACCTCCTCTGGAAATCAAAAAGAGGCCCATTTATTTTTGTGAGAATTCCCCTCCTATCACCTCTGTGTGGAAAATTTTCTTCAATACAGCCTCTTCTAAGGAAGGTGTTGGTGTTGGAGTGGTTTTTGTTTCACCTACTCAAGAGACTATAGCTCTGTCCTACAAGTTAAAATTCGAAGCTACCAATAATGTGGCAGAATATGAAGCTCTCGTCTTAGGTTTGAGGTCTGCAAAATATATAGGGATTGAAGAGATTTCAGTATTTGGGGATGATGAGTTAATTGTCAATCAGATCAGAAATATTTATCAAGATAAGAACCCTAGACTAAGAAGTTATAGAAATGAAGTGTGGGACCTTATTGACAGTTTTTTCCTAGCTTTCAACATTTCATTTATTCCAAGAGAAGAAAACATCATGGTTGATTCTCTGGTTGTTTCAACAAGCAATTTCAGAGTCCCTTTTCCACCAAAACTTAGGTACAATGTAGAAGTAAAATACAGACCCTCTATACCTGACAATGTCAAGCATTGGAAAGTATTTGAGGATGATCTTGAGATCAAAATATTCCTTGAGACTATTGATGAGTTTTTTGCACTACATATTGATCAAGATCAGGATTCTAAAATTAATCGCCATGCTGATGTTTCCCTGAACAAAATCGCTAATCACCATATTGTTCATTTGCCTAGCAATCACATTCTGAAGGGAATAGTTCATTTGGAAAGACTATTTGACAAAAATGATGTGGCAGTGAAAGTTAAAGGATCAGCTGATGATGTTGATGTAACTAAATGCAACATTAGTACAGAGAAAGATCCAAAATTTGTCAAGTTGTTGAGCAGTATGTCAAGGGAACAAAGGGTTGAATACACCAAGTTATTAAATGAGTTTGTTTATGTGTTTTCCTGGACTTATGAGGATCTCATAACATATGACACAAGCATCATTGAGCATAAGATCCCACTAAAGGAAGAGACCAAGCCATTTAGACAGAAACTGAGACAGATCAACCCTATGGTGTTGCCTATCATGGAGAAAGAGGTAAAAAAGATTTTAGATGACCATATTATCATTCCTTTGAGGTATTCTGAATGGGTGGCCAACTTGGTCCCAATGATAAAGACGAATGGAGAAATTAGACTTTGTGTTGATTTCAGGAACCTAAACATAAGCCCCAAGAAAGATAATTACTCATTGCCAAAAATGGAGAACATATTGTAGAAGGTGGTAGGGGCATCCAGGATGTCCATGATTGACGGATTTTCTGCATACAAATAGATTTATTTCTTACCTGAGGACAGAGAGAAGACAACATTCACCACTCCATGGGGTACATTCATGTATGCCAAGATTCCCTTTGGATTGATGAATGCAGGAGAAAATTTCTAGCGCGCTATGGACATCGCCTTTATTGGGGAAAGGGATAAATTTGTAGTCATTTATCTGGATGACATTACAGTTTTCTCCAGGACTGATAAAGAACATTGTCGTCATCTAAGAAAAGTATTCCAAAAATGCAGAAAATTTGGTCCCTCCCTAAATCCCAAGAAGTAATTTTTTGTTATGAAGGAGGGAAAGTTATTGGGACACATAGTATCATCTGAGGGAGTAAATATTGATCCCAGCAGGGTGGAATCCATCCAAACCTTAACACTCCCTAGATCCAATAAAGAAGTTCATTCTTTCTTGGGGAAGATTAATTTTCTGAGAAGGTTTGTTTCTAATTTTGTTGAACTGGTGAAGGACATTACAATCATGTTGAGGAAAAGAAATGAAATCAAATATACTGTTGAATCTCGTGGTTCCATTAATCAAATAAAGAATGTCGTGATCGAACCACTTAGCTCATCATTCCTAATTACTTCAAAGATTTTATGATTTTCTCCTTTGCTTCATTTGACAGAGTAGCAGCCATTGTTTTGCAAAAGAATGATGAAGGGTTTGAACAACCCATTGCCTTTTTCAGTAGGGCATTGAGAGATGCCGAGCTGAAATATGACATCACGTAAAAACATGCCTATTCTCTGGTTAAATCCCTCAAAGCCTTCAGGGTCTATGTTTTGCATTCAAAGTTCATTTCATATGTCCCTTCAGCTTCTGTGAAGGAGATTCTCATTCAGCCTGACATAGACGGGAGAAGGAGCAAGTGGATTGCTAAAATACTTGAATTTGACTTGGAGATAAGGCCCACCAAAATGTTTAAGGGTCAAGGTTTAGCCAGGATGCTAGCTCAATCTAATTGCAAAGCCTTGGGGGTGAATTTCATCAACACTTGCTAAGAAAATCAGCAGGTTGGGTTGTCTGATACAAGTTCTCAAGTCAACCCTCCATTAGCAGGATGTTCTTGGTACAGGGACATCATTTTCTTTCTACAGATGTTGTAGCCTCCTGATGGCATGGAAAAAAGCAAGATAAGAGATTTGAATCTCAAATCAATTAAGTATTTCCTCATTGATCAATTTTTATATTGGAAGATCCTATAGGAGTGATGTTGAGATGTTTAGACCCACAGGAAGCCCAAAAGATCATGTTTGATTTTCATGACAGATTGTGTGGGGGACATCACTTCTGGAGAACCACAGCCTACAAGATTCTCAGAGCTAGGTATTTCTAGCCTAGCCTATTCAATGATGTTTGTGCCAAAATCAGGGCTTGTGTCAAGTGTCAGAAATTCTCAGGAAAGTAGCAGCTCAAGTTCCTGCCTTTGAAGCCTGTGGTAGATTCAGGACCCTTTCAGCAGTGGGGCTTAGATTTTATTGGGGAAATTCATCCCACTCCAAGTGGTCAGCACAGGTTGATATTGACTGCCACAGATAAATTTACCAAGTGGATAGAAGACATCCCCACAAGGAGTGCTTCCCACAAAGCAATCATTGGTTTTCTTGAAGATATTATGGCAAGGTTTGGTTGTCCAAAAATAATTGTCACTAATAATGCTGCATCCTTCAAGGTCAAACCATTAATTCAATTATGTGAGCAGTTTGGAATTGCATTGATTCACTCAAATCCTTACTACCCCCAAGGGAATGGACTGGAAGAGTCCTCAAACAAGAGCCTTATAAAGATCATCAAAATATTGTTAGAGGAAAATAAGAAAGCATGGGATTCAAAGCTCAAGTTTTCTCTGTGGGCTGACAGAGTGACAACAAAGAGATCTCTTGGTGTCTCTCATTTTCAACTTGTATATGGATTTGAGGCCATATTTCCTTCTCAGCTAGCCTTACCCATGGAAAACTTCTTCCAGGACTACCAAGGAGAGCCTGATGAAATGATCAGAAGAATACAACAACTAGTAGAAGTGAAAGAGACTAGAGAACAACTATTGGACAAAGCACATGACCATTAGCAGAAGATCAAGCAAGCTTTTGATAGAAAAGTGAGAAAAGAGGATTTCCATCTGGGAGATCTAGTGCTAAAATGGGATGCACCCAAGCAGGAAAAAGGCAAGCATGGAAAGTTTGAATCCTTGTGGATCGGCTCCTTCAAGATCTCTGGGAAGTTTCCAAATAGTACTTACAAGTTGCATAATTTGGAGGGTGATGAATTTTTTGAAGGCCCTGTAAACGGGCATTTTTTGAAGAATTTTTTTGTTTAAGCCATGAGTGGCTTCACATGTCATTGTAAATGTCATTTTTCCTTTTGTTTGTTCTTTTAATAAGTGACTCCACAACCCAACATAAAGGTGACTGAAGCTACAAGTTCTTGGTAGCTCACAGGGAGTGTACCACCCCCCATGGATCCTAATGTTAGCACACATTATTTATCGGGGGGGTGTTTTCCCTAGGAAGTGGCATTCTGGCGAAGAAAAATGAAAGAAGAGGGCTCGAAAAACACATCAAATGTATTTATCCTAATTCGGGTGATGATATGACGTTTTGGCGCCCACGCAGTCCCAGTCATCTCGTCAGCTCATGTTGGCCCTTGACCAAGTTTTGAGAGTTTCTTGGTCATGTTGACCTATTTTGGGACTTTGATAGCCTATCGAAGGAGGAGCACAAGACGAAGTGGAGATCACGGGATCTCAACCCACTTTTGGGTCCTTTTTGGGTTTTTGGGATTATGTAACGGGATTATGATGTCGGCCCATGGGTTTACCCATGTTTAGGCCTATTTTTTATGTATATATATATATGTCTAGGCCATATAGAGAAGTAGTGGATGATATATCTATGTGATGTAGGCTAAGTGCCAAGAGTTGAATGTATGTGATCAAGGCTTTTTGCATTTTGTGTAAGACTTGCAGAGCTAGTGCAAGCCCCTGTGAGAGATTGTAGAAGGCTTTGTGATGTAGCACTGGGAAGAAGGGTCTAGCGAGCTACGCAGATCTTTTGTCCTGTGTGGATTAAGGGTTTTGATGGCTATATGCTTATAATAGATTGACCAAAGAATATAAAGAAGAAGAGTTGGTGGGCGTAGCCCCAGGAGAGGGGTGAACCACGTAAACACTGTGTTATGATGCTTTGTGCTTGTCTTAATGAGTTTATGTCTTCTTTTGCTAAGTGCTTGGATATAGTTGGATATATCTACTTGCTTTGTGCTTATCATATGTGAGAATTTTATATCTGATCTAGATAATCATGCTTAGTGCTTGATATTCTCATTTTGATCCATTTGTATATGCTAAGTGCTTGAATACTATAGATTGGTGTGAATACTACGAAGCTCTACTGTATCAGCGAAGTGAATAGTGATTACATATTAAGGAACTGACGGTGCTAAGAGTTGTAGTAAGTATTATAATCACAGATCTATGTCCCAGCTAAGGTTTCAAACACTTGAGTCCCGCAACCACCCCTGCCTCTACCTCGGTTGAGACTTCATCTGCTTCACAGGTGTTGCCGAAAGGGTCGGTAGTTAGGGTTTTGTTGGTGCATTGTTGTAGCGTTGAACCCTGGGTCTGCCCTTGTGCCAACAGCTCCCTATTATCAGTATCCATGTTCGTCTGCCAAATCCTCCCTACAAGCATCTAGCAAAGCTCCAGATTGTGAAGTTCAGAGTGCGACCCATCCTGATCCCGATGCAGATAGTTCATGAAATTGAGGCGACAGTTGAGACCTGGTCTCACCACATGAATGGAAAGCCAGAAAGAACTGGAAGATTAGATCTTTCCTCTGACAGGGGAAGTCATGCACAGAGGAGAATGCATGCACAGTCTAACCGAGAAGACATGTATGGCATTGGACGAGAAGCTCGAGCACGTTCCTACTGGTAGTGGCGAATATTTTTTGAGTATATAGGAGTCATTTTGATATTTTGTAAAGGTCGATGGTTGAGCTAGGCTCCTGCATTGTAAAGTTTTTTATGAAGCTTTGGTTATGCATTTTGATTTGAGACTGTCAGATTAATATAATTCAGCTTCTTTCCATCTCTCTGTTAAGCTGTGTTGAAACACTCATGTATGGATGATCCAGCCGAGGATTGTTATGCTATTATAATGTAGGTTTGATTATAGTTGCATCGTGATCGGTTTTACTTAGTTCCCTGTGTCGTATTTTCCCTCTTACACCAAATGGCTCGGGCATGGAAGATCCAGTCGAGTCGTTGTGGTTGAAGGATGATGAAGGTTTGATCATTCTGATGTTGCAGCTGTGTTGTTTGGACATATTGCAGTGTCTGAAGCTTGAGCTCAAGAGTGATCTTGAGTCTGATTTTTTCTCCACCGAGTTGTTGGAAGGCCTCATGCCAATAGCAGTCTCGTTCACCTTTCTCATTAAGTCTTCCCTTTGCTCACATTTAAACTCATTTTCCTTACTGAAGTTATTTGTGGCCCTCATTTCCCTGTGCATTTCTGGCCTAGTTTTCTGAGTTAAAATGATATTATCTTGAGTCTGTGCCCATTTGACCTCTCTAAAAAATTCATCGTGACATATAAACTGATGGGTATTTGGCTTACCTTCTCTGCAATCGGGAGGTGACTTCTAGTGCTAACACTATGTACATGACCTTCTCATTGAATATAACATCTTTGCTCCTAATGATTTTGTTATTTTCATAATCCCATAAGTGATAACCAAAATCATTAACATTGTATCCAATAAAGTTACACTTCTTAGATTTTTCCTCAAGCTTTGTTCTATTTTCTTTATCAATATGGACAAATGCTTCACAACTGAAAGTCTTCAAAAAAGAATAGTTTACCTTTTTTCCTATCTATGCCTCCTCTGAAATTCTACCATCCAAATATATTGAAGGTCCTCTGTTTATTAAGTAAAAAATGGTATTTACAGCATCTGCCCATAACTGTAAGGGAAAACTAGCATGCAATCTCATACTCCTTGCACACTCCATGATTGTCATGTTCATCCTTTCTGACACACCATTTTCTTGTGGTGTTCTTGGAACTGTCTTCTCTCTACGAATCCCATGGTATGAAAAGTAATCATCAAAATCCATGCTGCAATATTCACCTCCATTATCTGATCTGAGACACTTCAACCTTTTTCCTATCTCATTCTCAACTAAAGCTTTCCATTTCTTAAAAGTATCAAAAACATCATATTTTTGTTGAATGCAATAAAACCAAGTTTTTCTAGTTGCATCATCAATAAAATTAACATAATAACGATAGCCACCAAAAGATGATACCTGAGTTGGTCCCCATACATCTATATGCACAAGATCTAACCTTTCACTCTTCTTTTCTTTGCCAACTATGAGAAATCTGACTCTCTCATGTTTTCCATAAACACAATGCTCACATAAGTCCAAATCAATTTGTTTAAGGTCTGGAAACAAATTTATTTTGTGAAGTATTTGCATCCCCTTCTCACTCATGTGTCCAATACTATGATGCCACAGTGTTGTATCCACTCCTGTAGAAGCTAAATAGATAGAAGTGTCAGTATTACCAGTACATAAATACAATGTACCTACCTTCTCTCCTTTTTCTATCACCAATGATCCTTTGGTGACCTTCCACACCTTATCTGTAAATATGGATATACAACCTTCACTTTCCAACTGTCCTGCTGAAATTAGATTTTTCCTTAGATATGGAACATGTCTTACCTCTTTCAACAACCATTGGTTTCCATTGCTTTGCTCTATTTTTACCTTTCCCATTCCAACAATTTTTCATGGTGCATCATCACCCAAATGAACCTGTCCAAAATCACCTTGAACATAATCTAGAAAATGTTTCCTATGGGGCGTGGCATGAAATGAAGCCCCTGAATCTACCACCCAAGATTCAGAAATATTATATACAAAAAGAATCAAATCATCTTGTAACACATCACCTGTTACATTGGCTTCCTAATTTATCTCATGTTGTCCATCTCTTTGTTTCTTTGGAGCTCTGCAATCTTTCTTCAAATGTCCTTTCTTCCCACAATTCCAGCATTCTATCTTTCCAAATCTGGATTTGGATCTGCCCTTCCTAGAATTCCCATGGTTCTCTGAGCCCTTTCCTCTATCCTTTTGTCTTCCCCTATTCTCTACGTTCAACGCATTACCTGATGTCTCACATGTGCTTTTCTGTCGCATTTTCTCACTAAGGATAACACCAACAACATCATCAAATTTTAAAATATTTGAACCAGAGATAGAGTTACTTACAGCCATGACCAAGTTGTTCCAGGTTTCTAGAAATGAGCACAAGATTAGAAGATCCCTGACCTCATCATCAAAGTCCACTTTTACAAAACTTATTTGATTAGTAACCGTATTAAATTCATTTAAATGATATGCAACAGATCCACCTTTTGACATCTTCATATTAAATAATATCTTCATTATAAATACCTTATTGGACGTCGAGGTTTTTTCATACAATTTATCCAATGTGTCCATCAAATCCTTTGTTGTCTTTTCTTTCGAAATATTGAAAGCCACCAACGCTGCAGGCTCAGCCATATCATTCCTAGAGCCTTTCTGTCAAGAATCTCCCATTCTTCATCCTTCATAGTCGTTGGCTTCTTTGGTATTCCTCCCAATGGTAGGAATAGATCCTTCTGATATAAATAATATTCCATCTGCATATTCCATAACTGGTAGTTTTGGCCATTAAATTTCTCGACCCTAAACTTTCCATCTTCCGCCATTGCTCCCACATGAACCATGAACCCTCTTTTCCTGCGAGTTACCTTTCGCTCTGATACCAGTTGTTATAAAAACATAATCGTGGAGCAATAAAATAAAATAAAATGTGGAAATAAAACATAGAAGATACACAATATAATAGAGACACAGATATACGTGGTTCACCCAGTGTGGGCTACGTCAACTAGAGAAATTGCCAGGTCCTTCCTTTATTAGTATCTAGCAAATGAAGGGATACAACCTAAAACAAACCCGTTGTAACTTCCTCTTCTTTCTCTCAAGGTCGCCTCTCTCATAATAAAATATTCACTATCATCCTAGCCGCAATACATTTCCCTCATAAAAGAGGGTTTCCTACTAGGGAAAAAAACCCTAACATAATTTATGTCATTAGATCTGCGACCTTATAATGAACGATCCATATTTACAATGAAATTACAATATACATCTACAAGGAATTTTTTTCCTTTGGGGGCCCACTTTCCCCCAGACCCCAAAGAGGGGGTAACCCCCCTCTACACTCCCCTACATGGAAGAGTGTACATTCCTTTGGGGTGTAAAGTCTTCATGGGGTATAAACACGGATGAAAACAAAGACCTCTGAATCTGGAGATAATCAAGCTCCACAACCAATAGTTTCATCATTCTAATGCATGATTTTGGAATGAGACCCCAATACCTCCTTTTATATGAGAAAAGGATATTTATTTGGTTTTAGGACGGGATATAGTAGGTGAAATGGTTAGGAAACCTCCAATAGCCCGTTAATTCCACCGAATTTCTTGCAACTTTTTATTTTTTGCAACTTTTGGAGGTAAACGTGGGTTGTTTAGTATGCATATAGTGTATGTATGTGGGATGTTTAACATGCATCAAGCATATGTACATGGGAATTAGTGCATCAGGATGCGTACATGCTCCAAAAAATGGTTTTTTAAATAGAGTTCCTCAGTAGTGATTTGGAAAATTATGCAAGTAGAAAGGCCAATGCCATGTATGCATAGGTAGAGAATTTTAGGGCTATAACAAACTCCACTCAAAACCTTCATCAAAATTTCCAAACCACTTGGATAC
>JASDQU010738116.1:263745-280209 GCA_032191745.1 Picea mariana
ATTATTTAAATGATAAATTAAAGTGACAAATTCAAGGTGGATTATTTAAATAATCAAGAGAAGTGACAAAATCAAGAAGGAATATTTAAATGTTAAAGTATTGGAGAACTTTCTATTTATGGAAATTGGTAACCCTAAAATAAGAAAAATAGGTTAAGTAACCTAGAAATGGGTTAAGTAACCTAAAGGATGAAAGTATAAATAAGATAGCAATGGTCTCTTGTAGATCATCCTTTTTGTGGACCAATGGAGAGCTTCTTGTGGGAATATGTTTTGGAGTATTGATGGAGAGCTTCTTGTGAGAGGTTCTTGAAACTTTTTGGTGTGGAACACTTGAGGATATTGAAGATATATAGGTGACTAAGGTAACCAAGGATATATAAGTCTAAATTCTGAGGAAAGTGAAGAAAAGAAGGCCAAAATGCAAGGAAGGATAAATTCTTTTGATGGTGCTTTCTAAGGTATGTTATTTACATGTCATCTCACCATTTTTTCTATAACTTTTTTTATATAATGAGTCAGATCTTGAAATTTCTCTGAAAGTGATAAAAAATAGCCAAGTATCTGAGGTTAAAAATTCAGCTTGTGGGTCATTGTAGTTTTGGATTTACACTCCGTGGAAAATAGGGTTTGTGGCTAGTCCCGAAACTAGTCAAAATCAGTTGTTTCGGGTAAAAAAGTCATAACTTCTTCATAACAGATCCAAATTCAGTGAGACCAATTGTGTTGGTTATATTATAGTCTTTATTATACTTTGTAATAGTTTCATATCTATTCATCAAATATTTTGTGTGGGGCGCGCTCTACAAGGTTTCTCTCTAGAATAAGCCAGAATTCAGCAAGGTATGCCATTTTTTCTATAACTCCTTTTTAGAGAGGGTACAAGTAGTGTCACTTGGAGGAATTGCATAAAACACACTGAAGAAAATTTTGTATCAGTTTTAGATCTTTATTCAGTACAGGTACAAAGTTATGATTATTTCAAGTTAGGGTTGTTGACTAATCCAAAACTAGTCATGGTTGAGACAAGCAGTTGATGAGTTGGCACATACATGAGGTGTATAGCTGATGATGTTGGTACATATTGATGAGTCATTGTTGATGAGTAGTTGACACATGATTGGTATATACTTGGTACATGGTTGGATGCACTTGTTTATGGTACATGTTGATTACAGGTTGTTTGGCACAGGTTGTTGCATGGTTGATGCTCTTGTTTATGGTACAGATTGATATTTGTTGAGGATTGTTGCCTCATATTAGTTGGTGCTGAGAATGCAAGATGAGTCTTCCATATAGATCTGGTGCTCTTGTAGATTTGTACTCTATTCATTTGTTGCTGATAAACCCCAAGGATTGTAGTCTGTAATAAAAAGAAAATTGTACATACATCTTGTGTTCTTTGTGTTCATTGTGGTAATGACTTGTTGATGATATATTGTTGATACATGTTGCTGATATGTGCTCACATATAACTAGATATAAATGAAAACAATGGGTAATGAATAAATGTTGAATGTGAATTGATGAGTTTTTGTGCAAGAGGGAAGTTTTGGGAAAAAGAGCCCCACACTCATTCACCACCCCTCTAAGTGTGGTAGGTGTGTCCAACACCCCCATCTGGGGATATGGACATCGTAAGGGGTGGTAACACCCCCTAAACTCCCCCATGTGGAGGAGTATACATTCTTCCAGGGTGTAAAGTCTTCATGGGGTATAAACACAGTTGGAAACAAAGACCTCTAAATCAGGAAGATAATCAGGCTCCACAACCAACAATCTCCCACTTGGAGACTGATCTCAACAACTCCACCATTGTTTTATATGATAGACTATGATCATTCTTGGACCTATATTTCTCATCTTCACCTTCATTCTTGAAGACCAACTGAAAATAAGAAGGAACTCAATTTCTTCCTGGTTACTCCCTTTGTTAACATATTTGCGGGATTCTGGCTAGTTTGTATCTTTTCCAACTTCAAATGTCGATCTTCCAAGATAGATCATATGAAATGGCACCTAAGTTTTATATGCTTATTATTCATATGGAAGGTTGATTTATTTTCAATATGAATGGAACTCTCACTGTCACAATACAACCTTCTATTCTCCTGCTTCTTTCCCAATTCCTCCATAAACCTCTGCAAAAACATCATTTCTTTACTAGCCTCTGTAGAAGCAACATACTCTACTTCTGTTGTTGACAGAGCAACAACATTTTTTAGTTTTGAAATCCAACTTACTATTGTTACACCTATAGTAAAAACATACCCTGTGGTGCTCCTCCAACTATCTTTATCACCTGCCATATCTAAATCAACATATCCCTATAGAACAATGCCCGAACCTCCAAAACATAATGCATGAGTAGTAGTACCTCTCAAATACCTGAGAATACAGTTTACTTCCTCTCAATGTTATTTACCTGGATTGTTAATATATATTCTCACAACTCCCACTGCATGTGCAATATCTGGTCTTGTGCAAACCATCTCATACATCAAGCTGCCAATTGTTGATGAATAAGGGACCCTGGACATGTATTCTATCTCCTCCTATTTGTTGGGACACATTTTCTTAATTAATTTGAAATGCCTGGACAAAGGTGTACTAACTAGTTTTTCATTCTACATTCTAAACCTCTCCAACACCTTCTCTATGTACTCACCCTGAGACAATCTCAATTTGTGGTTTTTCCTATCTCTTGTTATTCTCATACCAAGGATTTTCTTTGCAGCACCCAAATCCTTCATCGCAAATGAATTAGATAAATTCATCTTGAGCAAATTTATATCATGCATATTAGACCCTACAACAAGCATTTCATCTACATACAATATCAAGATAATATAGATTATGTTATCACATGAAATTGTCAGAGTCCTGTGGGTTTGTGGTTTCTACCTAAGACTGTAATTTTACTCTATCTCTCTCCTTTCCATAGACCAAGTCTCAAATTTCCCCCCGTTCGGCTTGTAAAATCATTTCTTATTTGCCCCTCCTATGTGTTTAAGTGCCCAGGTCTCTCTGTTTTCCAACCCAAAACCAGTCATCTAAATCCTCGATCATGCAGACCGTATCCATAAGCACAAAGCGCAACACTTAAAGTGGTCTGATATGGACCCAAATCAGGCGAGAAAGCAAGTTCAATTTTCAGTGGAGGATATTTCATTCAAAGTCCAGATTTGCGGCCCGTAGGCGGTTGAGATTATAAATATGCTCAAAGTTTAGTGATGGGGTGAAGGTATGAACTCTCGAAACCTAAAATCAGTGTGGTCCATCTGATCCAGCAGGATATGTGGCATCATATCTGAACCATAGAGAAAGTCATTTCAGGAAAAACAAAGTGGGGATTGCACAATCTTCCTGAGTCCAAAAATTTTGAAGGCCCTAGGTCTCAAAATACTGAAATTTATCTGGGTCATCCGATCCAGCAGGATGCATGGCACCAGATTCGAGAAATTGTGATTTCATGACTCAGGGGTTTTAGCATGGACCATAATGCAGGTTCGCAAAATGTGAAATCATGAAGAGACCAGGAGTTGGGCCTAGGGTCACATCTTGAGGTTGCATGGAGCGATGGAAAGGAGCAGCACCAAAGGCAGAAAGCACCTGTGTTGGTCACCAAAGAAGATCTACATGGTCTTGAGGCATTGAGATTGACTTGAAGAAGTTGTGGGAACCACCTAGGACATTCAGGGGTGTCAGGCCTCATCTTGATCCTGATGAAAGAAGTTAGTGGAAACGGGTGAGGTATTTGAAGCCTCGTTTCACCCAATAAATGGAAAGCATGGAAGATCTAGCTGTGGAGGAATACTGTCAGCCCAAAGTTCCCCTGTCAACGGATTCTCCTGTAAGCCCATATTGATCTAAGTTCGTGTCTGACAGAAGGATGCATGTGTAGACTGACCAAAGAAGATGCAGATGCAAATATTTGATTTTAATGGCTAGGTCACACTCCCGGTGGTGATGGCATGTTGTTCTAAGTATAAATAGTTAGTTTTGATATTTTGTTAGGGTTGATGGTTGAGCTAGGCTCCTGCATTGTAAAGTTTTAATGAAGCCTTTGTTTCTCTGGTTATGTGTTGTAATTTGAGACTTATTGTTTAATGACATTCCACCTTCTTTTTCACCTCATTTTTCTCTGATACCGAAAGGCTCAGCCATGGATGATCCATTGGAGTGTTGTAATCATATTGTGATGTATGTGTGATCATAGTACTGTTATATCATTTTGAGTTTCCTGAATTTTTGGATCCAAGAGGATATTCTGTTTAAACCTTTTCACTGGAAGACCTGATGTCCATAGAATACCTTTACATTTTCTCCTCAAGTTTTTCCTCCTACTCACCCTTACTACAACTTACTGACTGAACTTAAATCAAGACTTCATATACCTATGCATGCCAACCCAAGTTTCTGAGTTAAAGATATATTATCCTAAGTCTACGCCCATTCGACCCCTCATTTATTTATTCATTGTGACATAAAAAATGATGGGTACTGGGCTTACCTCCAATGCAATTAGGAGGTGACTTCTAGTGCTAACATTTCTGGTGCCATTGCCAGGGATGAATTGAATGGATTGAACTAAAAATCTTACTGGTTCTGAAGGGGTATCATAACTTAGTACATCAAAGATTGAAAATGTGCACCTCGTGAATCCACTATTTCAGTTGTGGCTTCCAGAGGAAGACACACGCAGTCTACTCCAGAAATGCCTCTAGAAACACCTGAAGTTGACCCAGAGAAAGTCATCAAAATATGAAAGATCCTCGAGGAAGGTACTTCAACTACTATACCAGGTATTTATGATGATTTTCACCATCCTTGTATAGACACTCCAATAGTTGTTTCTCATTCTCTCGTTATACCATCTGTTGGAGTTTCCTGAAGTTTAAAGTTTGGGAGTGTTCCTGTTGATTTCTCCCCTCCTGGTCTTGGATTGGAGGGAGAAATCTTTGTCACTCCTATCCGCCTTGAAGTTGTACCCTAGTCTAAACCCAGAATCCCTAAATATTTTCCCACTCTGAGTTTCACCACTTATCCTCATGTTAAAGTTATTGCTTTTACATAGGGGGGAATCTCGGTTCCCTCAAGCCCTGTGGCCTTTTCTCTAGATTCTCAATCATTTCCTTTTTCTCCCATAAAAGTACTTTCAGCCTCCCCTGTACGAAATCCATCTCCTCCTAGTTCTCCTCCAACTATCATCCCTATGGCAAGTTCTAATCCCCCTAGGAAAAAAATGGATGCCATAGTGGATGCAAGATATGCCCCTCTAATCTTATCTCAGCCAATGAATGCTCTCCCTGCTAGAGATGACCTAAAATACATGCCCAAATTCATAGGAGAAGAATACGTAATTGTTGAAGAACACCTTGTTGCCTTCTAAATTTATGCAAAAAATCTAAATATTAAAAATGAGGATGTGTGGATGAGAGTTTTTGTCCAAAGCCTTGATGGTGAGGCCAGGAAATGGTTTAGGGGATTGACCCCTGGATCCATTGTTGGGATTAAGGATTTAGATGATGTTTTCTTGAGAAAATGGGGGGATAAAAATTAATTTATGTATTATATCACATAGTTAGAGTCCCTAAAGAGAAAATAGGGAGAGTCTGTCTTTGATTTCTCCAAAAGATTCAAAAAAATGTATAGCAATATTCCTACTGAGATAAATCCTACAAAAGACTGCCAAAATTACTTATGCTAGTGCTTTTGACCCTGATTTATGCCTCCTATTGAGAGAGACAAGAGATACTTCCTTGGCTCATATGCAACATGCAACCCTGGAAGTATAATCCAATGTATTGAAGTTGATAGACTCAGGAATAAATATGATAAAGACAAAGGAAGGGGGAGATCTAAAGCCTCAAACTATGGTTCCTTTGCGTCCCACCCTCAAGTCGATGAATTGAGAAATATGGTAAAATCTCTTTCTTCAGAGATGGAGAAGATGAAATTTAAAGGGAAGCAAAGTTATAAGATTGCCCAAAATGCTAATAACAGAGGTAACTTTAAAAGAGAAAATCATACCCCTTAGATACTTCCAAGAGAGCCTCGAAATAGAGATAGGGATGATTAGAAAATCTAAACCCCTCTCCAAAATAACCTCATTGTTGATGAAGAAGGAGAGGAAGAAGAGATTGATTCTGAAATCCATTTTCTTGGAGACACCTCCCCRTTTCCCCATTTGACGCAATATGCATATGAGGAGTCCCTCATGGACAACCAAATAAATGGGTTGAGTAAAGGGGAGAATACCAATAGTAGTCCCAATAAATATAACCTCAGGTATAAGAAGAAAGAAGGGAAGTCTGACATCCCTGATTAGCCTTCCAGAGMAGAGAAGCCTGCTAAAGACGCAATAAACAACAACAAGGAAAAGAAAGCATAGAACCCCTCACCAATAGCCAAAGGTCATGTCCCATAAGAAAGAGAAATTATGAATCCCCCCTCCTATTTCAACTTTGAGAATGAAATTCAAAATATTAGGATCCCTATAACCCTTTTAGATTTGGTCAAGCACGAAGATTTTAAAAAGTCCCTCTTTAATTTGTTGAATTCTAAAACATCATGTCATTCCTCAGACTCAATGAACCTTCAAGATGAAGAGCCATCAGTTATCTTAGGTCCTTTGATAGAAGATAGAGATGATTCATCCCCTCACTTCTATACATCTATGAACATACATGACAAGGTGATGCATAATTGTTTGATGGACTCAGGGGCATCTCATAATCTCATGCCCAAAAATGTCATGGATGAACATGGATTATAAATCAAAAAGAATTATCATGACCTATATTCATTTGACGCCAGAAAGGTGAAGTGCCTTGTGGTTTTCAAAGACTTAGTCATATCTCCATTCCAACTCCCCATGAAAAGTGTGGTCATGGATATCGTGGTGGCTAATGTTCCCCCCAAGTTTTGCATGATTTTTTCAAGATCTTGGATAAAACGACTTGGGGGAACATTGCAAATGGACCTCACATATTCTACCATTCCTATGTTTGGGGGGGAGAATAGAAGATTGTACAAAGGAGATCATTTGGCCTATATTATTAGTGATGAAGTAGACCCCACCAACTATCCTATTTTTTCACTTGAGATTGATTTGGGATCCATCTTATTGTAGCTCATAGATGCCCCTGAGCCCCCTCTTGAAATTAGAGAGAAGTCCCCTACTCTCTGTGAATTTTCTCCTCTGATTATCTTTGTTTGAAATTTTTGTTTTGATGGAGCCTCTTCTAGAGAAGGTCTTGGTGCTGGAGTGGTATTGGTTTCACCTACCTAAGAAATTATATCCCTGTCCTACAAGTTAGAATTTGAAACTACCAATAATGTGGTAGAGTATGAAGCTCTTGTTTTGGGTTTGAGGGTTGCAAAACACATGGGGATTGAAGAGCTATCAGTTTTTGGGGATGCTGAATTAATTTTCCATCAGATCAGAAGTATTTATCAAGCCAAGCACCCTCAGCTTAGAAGTTATAGAAATGAAGTGTGGATCTAGTTGACAGTTTTTTCTTAGCTTTCAAAATTTCATTTGTTCCAAGATAAGAGAGTGCCATGGCCGATTCTATGGTTGTTTTAGCAAGTAATTTCAGAGTTCCTCTGCCACCTAAGCTTAGTTATGATGTAGAAGTGAAATATAGACCCTCTATATGTGACAATGTCAAACATTGGAAAGTGTTTGAGGGTGATCTTGAAATCAAAAGGTTCCCGAAGATTGTTGATGAGTTTTCTGCGTTATACATTGATCAAGATCCTGATTCTGAAATAAATCCTCATGCTGATGTTTTTCTGAACAAAATTGCTAATCATCATATTGTCTAGTTGCCCAGCAATCATATCCCAAAGGGACTAGTTCATTTGGAAAAAATATTTGACATAAATGATGTGGCAGTAAAGGGTAAAGTTTCAAATGAGGATGCTAATGTAGCAGAGTGCAATAATGGTATAGAGAAGGATCCAAAATTTGTGAAGTTGTCAAGCAGTCTGTCAAGGGAACAAAGGACTGAGTATGCTGATCTATTGAGAGAATTCACTGATGTGTTTACTTGGATCTATGAATACCTCAAAACATACGAAACAAGTGTCATTGAGCATAAGATCCCATTGAAAGAGGAGGTCAAACCATTTAGGAAGAAGTTAAGAGAAATAAATTCTATGTTGTTGCCTATTATGGAAAGGGAGGTAAAGAAGTTGTTGGATGCCCAAATCATTGTCCCTTTGAGATATTATGAATGGTAGCCAACCCGGTCCCAGTAAGAAAGAAGAATGGAGAAATCAGACTGTGTGTGAATTTCAGGAACTTGAACATAAGCTCTAAGAAGGACAATTACCCTTTGCCAAAGATGGAACACATATTGCAGAGGGTGACATGTGCATCCATTATTTCTATGATTGATAGATTTTTTGTCGATAATCATATCTCTTTCCTACCTAAAGACAAAGAAAATACATCCTTCACCACTCCTTGGGGTACTTTGATGTATGCTAAGATGCCCTTTGGATTGATGAATGCAGGGGCAACCTTTCAATGAGCTATGGACATCGCCTTGATTAGAGAAAAAGATAAATTTGTAGTCATCTATCTGGATGAAATTACTATTTTTTCTGGTTTTGATAAAGAGCATGGCCAACATCTGAGAAAGGTCTTCTTAAAATGCAAAAAATTTGGTCTCTCATTAAATCCCAAAAAGTCTCTATTCTCCATGTAGGAGGGAAAATTGTTGGGGCACATAGTAGTAGTTGAGGGAGTCAGAATTGATTCAAGCATAGTAGAAGCTATTCTAACCTTGTCACTCCCAATCCAAGAAGGAATTTTAGTCTTTCTTGGGTAAAATCAACTTTTTAAGAAGATTTGTTTCAAATTTTGTTGAATTAGTGAAGAATATCATGGCCATGGTCAGAAAGGGGAATGAAATGAAATGGACTGCTGAGTCTAGAAATGATTTCGACCAAATCAAGAAGGCCTTGACTGAGGCACCTTAGTCCTGATTACTCCAAAGAGTTTCTGATTTTCTCCTTTGCCTCTTTTGATATAGTGTCAATATTTTTGTTGCAAAAGAATGATGAAGGGTTTGAACAACCCATTGCCTTTTTCAGTAGGGCATTGAGAGATGCCGAGCTGAAATATGACATCATGGAAAAACGGGCCTATGCTTTGGTGAAATCCCTCAAGGATTTCAGAATCTATGTATTGCATTCAAAATTTATTGCATATGTTCCTTCAACTTATGTGAAGGACATTCTCATTCAGCTTGACATAGACAAAAGAAGGAGCAAGTGGATTGCCTGAATCCTTGAATTCGATTTGGAAATAAAGCCCACCAAATTGGTCAAAGGCCAAGGTTTAGCCAAGTTACTGGCTGATTCTAATTGCAAATCATTGGGGGTTAACTTCATCAATGATTTCTAAGAAAATCAACAAGTTGATTCATCTTATACAGGCCCACAAGTAAGCCCCCCATTGGCAGAATGCATCTGGTACAAAGACATCATATTCTTTTTACAAGAGTTGTGACCCCCTCATGGTACGATAAAGAGAAAGGAAAGATATTTAAACATTAAATCAATTAAGTATTGCCTCATTAATCAAGTTCTATATTAGAAAGATCCCCTAGGAATGTTGTTGAGATGTTTAGACCCACAACAAGCCCAGAAGATTATGTTCAGTTTTCATGACAGTCTATGTGGGGGACATCATTTATGGAGAACTATAGCCTATAAAATTATCAGGGATGGGTACTTGTGGCCTAGCCTATTCACTGAGGTCTGTGCGAAGATCAAGGCTTGTGTTAAGTGTTATAAATTCGCTAGGAAGCAACAACTCAAGTCTTTTCCATTGAATCATGTGGAAGCTTCAGGACCCTTTTAGCAGTGGGGTCTAGATTTTATTAGGGAAATTCATCCTGCTTCAAGAGGTCCGCATAGGTGGATATTGACTTCCATTGATTAATTTACCAAATGGATAGAAGCTATCCCCACAAGTAGTGCTTATCACAAGGTATTCATTTATTTTCTTGAAGACATTATGGCAAGATTTGGTTGTCCGAACAGAATCATCACTGATAATGTTGCATCCTTCAAGGCCGAGCCATTGATCCAATTTTGTGAACAGTTTGGAATTTCACTAATTCACTCAACTCCTTACTACCCCCAAGGGAATGGACTAGTATAGTCCTCTAACAAGAGCCTTATAAAAATTATCAAAAGACTGTTGGATGACAACAAGAAAGCATGGGATTCAAAGGTCAAATTTTCTCTGTGGTCTAACAGAGTAACAACAAACATATATCTTGGTGTCTCTCCTTTTCATCTTATGTATGGGGTTGAAGCCATCTTCCCTTATCAACTTGCCTTGCCAGTGGAAAAATTCTTCCAATACCACCAAGGGGAGCCTGATGATATGATTAGAAGGATACAACAACTAGTAGAAGTGCAATAGACTAGGGAGCAGATACTGGACAAAGCACATGAACATCAACAAAAAATTAATAAGGCCTTTTATAAGAAAGTAAGAAAGGAGGATTTCTAGTTGGGAGATCTAGTACTCAAATGGGATGCACTCAAACAAGACAAGGGAAATCATGGTAAATTTGAAGCCCTGTGGATTGAGCCCTTCAAAATCTCTTAGGTATTTCCAAATAATACTTACAGTTTGCAGAATTTGGAGGGATTTGAATTTTTTGGTGGCCCTGTAAATGGGCATTTTTTGAAGAAATATTTTTTTTAGGCTATGACCATCATTCTACCATTGTAAATACCAATTTTGTTTTGTTTTTATTTTTATTTTTTTGTTCACAATAAGAGGCTCCATAACCCAACAAATAAGGTACTGGAACTACTTGTTCTTGGAAGCTCAGAGGGGGCATGCCATCCCCTATGGAGTGAAATGTTATCACATGAACTTGTCAAAGTTATGTGGGGTTGTGGTTTCTACCTAAGACTGTAATTTTTCTCTCTCTCTTTCCTTTTCGTAGACCAAGTCTCAAATTTCCCCCCCTTCAGTTTGTAAAATCGTTTCTTATTTTCCCCCCCTCTGTGTTTAAGTGCCCCAGTCTCCCAGTTTTCCAACCCAAATCTAGTCATATGAATCCTTGATCATGCAGATTGCAACCATAATCACAAAGCGAAACACTTAAGGTGGTCTGATATGGACCCGAATCAAGTGAGGGAGAAAGTTCAGTTTTCAGCGGAGGAGATTTCATTCAAAGTCCATATTTGCGGCCCCAGGTGATCGGGATTATAATTTGAGTGCCAGGGTGAAGCTCCAAACTCCCAAAACCTGAAATAAATGTGGTCTATCCAATCCATCAAGACATGTGGCATCATATCCGAACTGCGAAGAACGTCATTTTGGGAAAAATGAAGTGGAGATTGTGCAATATTCCTGAGTCCCAAAATGCCAAAGGCTCGAGGTCCTGAAATACTGAAATTTATCTAGGTCATCCGATCCAGCAGGATGTGTGGCACCATATATGAGAAATCATGATTTCATGACTCGAGGGTTTTATCATGGAGCACGATGCATGTTCGCGAAACACAAAATCATGAAGTGCCCAGGAGTTGGGCCCAGGGTCAGAGCCCGAGGTTGTATGGAGCGATGGAAAGGAGTTGCGCAAAAGGATGAAAGTTCCTGTGTTGGTCACCAAAGAAGATTTGAATGGTCTTGAGGCATTGAGATTGACTTGAAGGAGATGTGGGCACTGCCTAGGACATTCAGGGGTGTCAGGCCTCATCCCAATCCCGGTGAAAGAAGTTAATGGAAGAAAGGGAGCTAGTTGAAGCCTCGTTTCACCCCATAAATGGAAATCATGGAAGATCTGGCCATGGAGGCAGACTGTTAGCCCAAATTTCCCATGTCAATGAATTCTCCTACAAGCCCATACTAATCTGAGTTTGCGTCTCATAGAAGGATGCATGTGAAGAATTAAAAAAGAAGATACAGATGCAAAGATTTGATTGTAATGGCTAGGTCACACTCCTGGTGGTGGTGGCGAGTTGTTCTGAGTATAAATAGATAGTTTTGATATTTTTTTAGGGTCTATGGTTGAGATAGGCTCCCACATTGTAAAGTTTTAATGAAGCCTTTGTTTCTCTGGTTTTGTGTTGTAATTTGAGACTTCTTGTTTAATGATCATCAACCTTCTTTTCCACCTCTTTTGCCTCTGATACTTAAAGGCTCGGGAATGGATGATCCAATCGAGTGATGTATGTTTGATCGCAATATTGTTATAGCATTTTCAGTTTCCTAAAGTTTTAGATCCAAGAGGATCTTGTATTTGAAGATTTTCATCCTTAGGCTACTGGAAGACTTGATGTCTATAGCATACCTTTACATTTTCTCCTCAAGTTATTCCTTCTACTCACCCTTACTACAACTTACTAACTAAAGTTAAATCAAGACCTCATCTACCTGTGTATGCCAACCCAGTTTTCTGAGTTAAAGCGATACTATTATGAGTTTGTTCCCATTCAACCCCCAATTTATTTATTCATAGTAACATACAAACAGATGCGTACTGGGCTTACCTCCAATGCAATCAGGAGGTGACTTCTATTGATAAAATCTTCCATTTTATATCCTTTTAAAATAAACACAGTGATTAGAATGACATCTACTATAACCTTGTTCTATCATAAACTTGTCAAAATTAAAATACCACTGCCTTGGAGATTTCTTTAGGCCATACAATCTCTTCTTCAACTTGCATACCAAATTCTCCTTTCCTTTGACCTCATACCCCTGTGGTTGCTGCATATAAATATCTTCCTCCAAATCCCCATGGAGAAAATTTATTTTTACATTTAACTGTTCAATATGCAAATCTTCTACTGCCACAAGACTTAAAATAGTTCTAATTGAAGTCATTTAAATATTTCATCAAAATATATACCTTTATTTTGTGAAAACTCCTTTACAACAATTCTATCCTTGTATCACATTTTGCCTCCATCTTCTTCCTTCAACTGGTAAACCCATTTATTCTATAATGCTCTTTTTTCTGCAGGAAAATGAACCAAATTCCAAGTCTGTTTATTTATTAGGGAATACATTTCCTCTCTCATGCCTTGCTAATAGTTCTTTTTGGTGTCTACCTGCATTTCCTCTTCATAACATTTTGGTTCACCAAAATCAGTTAACAATAAATAATAAAATGAAGGAGAGTATCGTTCAGGGGGTCTACTTAACCTGGTAGATCTTCTAACAACACTTGTAGGAGTTTGAGGTACCTACTGCTCCTGTTGTTGTTCATTTTGATTTTCTGTTACCTTTGGAGTTTCTTTTTCAGTAATCTCATCAAGCATTGTGTATTCTTGTTTTTCTTTTTTGTGTATCTTTCCCTGCAACTAATCTTTGTACATGCCCTTCTCATTGAATATAACATCTCTAATCCTAATGATTTTATTATTTTCACAATCCCATAAGTGATAAACAAAACCATTAACACCGTATCCAATCAAGGTACACTTCTTGGATTTTTCCTCAATCTTTGTTGTATTTTCTTTATCAATATCGACAAATGCTTCCTAACCAAAAGTATTCAAAAAATTATAGTTTACATTTTTACCTGTCCATGCCTCCTTTATAATTCCACCATCCAAAGAACTTGAAGGTCCTATGTTTATTAAGTAAACATCAGTATCTAAAGAATCTTCCCAGAACTGTAAGGGCAAACCAACATTTTTTTATCAGACTAAGTTGCCTTAGGTATTTTATCCCTTAGTTTTAAAATTTTATCCTTTAGACTTCAAATTTTCTTTATTGTTCTTTGTGTGATTTGCTTAGGTTAGATTGAACAAATAAATACTTGGGTTTTAGCTCATGTTTTGTCCCTCACATAATATTTTAGCCTAGGTTCATTTTATGGCTTATAGTTTTGACTCACCTCATGACTTGACACCAAGCATGACCTATCCCATGACCTTCATGACTTGACATGTCACTCTTTTCACTCATACCTTTATATCCTTGCCATGTTGTCCCTATATCTGATTAAGTGGATCAAATCATTCTTTTTGAGAAAAGGGTGTTGCCAAATCACTATGATTTTCTATAACACACTCCTTGTCCTTTATTCCTTGCCATGATTCGTTATTATTCTACTGAGGTCATGATCTACCTTGTTTCCAGCACCATGGTTCGTTAAAAGATAGATTCTAATATTTGGTTTTATTGATTTTTCTAATGGTTTCAAGTATTTGAATGTTCTCAAACTCGGCGCCGCTAAAACCACTAGTTCAGACCAGTTGTAGGCAGTGCTATGGGATCAACTGTTAAGGTTGATTTGGAGGCTGAGGTGGTTGTGGTGGTCTCCTAACTGGTTCCAGAGCCTCAAATTGTCATTACTCCTCTAGGTATTCCATGAGCTCCCTCCACTGCATAACAAATACTTAGATATCTCTTGCCCGAGTTTTGGTAGTGACCGATGTTGCAAATCAATCCCTCCTTCATCCCTCTGCATCCGTAATTTCCCTCTCACATCCTTGCAGCCATTGTCACCTAGATTTTAGTTATTGAAGATGCCAATTCATTTTTTTTCTGAGTTTTGAATGCCTGTGAAAACACATGTTCCTTGTGTGTGTATTGCACTATCGAAAACCGTTGCTAAATCCTCACTACATTTCCTTTGTTTTTCTACACTGTATTTGATATGAATTGGAGTATTACTTGCCAGTATTCAAAGATCCTTGCAATAGTTTTACTTCCACTATATCATCAATCTTCAACTTGATATCTACAGATAGTAAAGGGAGGGGAAATGGCACTTCCTACCTTTCAAAATCCATCAAAACAGTGTTTTGTCAAAACAAAGTGAGTTAGAGGAGAATCCTAGGAGATAAAATCCATAATTCACTGTCATTTTCTCATTGAAGTCTACCTATGTTTTATCCCTTAGCCTTCACTAAACCATAACATTTGATCCCTTGTCCTTACCCATCGAGACACCTCAGAAGAACAAATATCACAAGGGAGTAACTTTGTCAGAACTAAACCCTCATAAATGCACCTATTTGATGAAAAGTGAGTGGTTAGGGAAGTTTTTCAGAGGGTGGTTTACCTCTCTTTCTCCCAAAAAATGCAGAGAGGACATTCTAAAGTGGCGAGGCAATTTTTCTTACATTTTGATGGCCTTAAGACTAAGGTAGGAGACCTTGAGTTTGAGGTGTCTGAAGCCTCCATTGCAGCAACCACAGGGATTCCTAATACTGGTGAGAGATGGCTTAAATACATGAATTTAATTGTTTCCTTATCAAAGGAATTCCTCAAATCAGATTATCAAGCAGACAACTTGTCCAAGGGTTTACCTAGAAGTCATCTAGTTGAAGAGTTTGACAAGATGTTGAAGATCATCCAGAGATACTTGACATGTGAGGGAAGGTTTAATATGACATACCAGTACCATATAAGGCTTTTGCTTCATTTTACTGGTGTTGTTCCAGAGTCTAGACTTAAGGCTTAAAATTATAGTGTCTAGGCATCCGAAAGTGTGTAAAAGGTGGAGAAGAGAGAAATGTCAACCTTCGCCAAAGGAAACTAAGGAATATTTCTACATTGGTGTTGTCTAGATTCCAACTGTTCCTGGATAGTTATATCTTGTTCAATGGCTGCCCATGAACGTTCAAGTTCAACCCGGTTAGTAGATGTTTTAAGGATAGTGTCGAAAAGGTTTAAGGAAATATGCATTTGGTTTGATAATCCGGGTTCGATATTGGGCTGTGTTGGTACAAGGACAGTGATGGAGGAACAATAAAAGTAAGAAAAACTTCAGAGAGAGATTAAGTGATGTCTCGATTTGGTCGTATAAAAGAGAATTTACGGTTTCAAGAATAAAATAGGGAGGAAAATCAAAGGCTCTTTCATGTAACTGTGTTATATTTTAATAAAATGTATGAGGTGGGAGAAAAACATTTAGCTGTAGATGGTGTAAGGCTCCTATCAAGGGAGAATCTCACGTATAAACAGAAGAGGAAAACTGTAAGGAAATAACCGATGTAGCATAGAATATGTGTAGGATTTTGAAAATGTGGACTGGTCTTACACCCGCTGATAGCTGGTACAGAGGAAAAAAAGTAAACAATTACAGAAAACTAAAATTCATTCGCTATAGTAGTGGTCGTACTAAATTATAACAAGAAATGAAACGAAATATGAGATACAAGAAAACAAACTTGTAACACAGTCGTGACGGAATTGAGAATCTTCAGATTTTCTTCTATTAACTCTCAAATGTAAAAAACTCTGTTACAATCGACACAAAAAGGTCCAACCCTCGTTTATTTCTTTTTGTGGTATATTTATATAATTTTACAAATAAGATAGAATCTCAATAGTCACAAAATTTTGGTTATGACAGGGAGGAGAGCAATCGCTCCATTTCTTCTTCTCTGTCTTCACTTGGTGCCAGACGTTTGTCCTCGCAAAGGCTCGGTACAGGTGACACATCTTTCAACCAG